>SKCR01028044.1:0-43721 GCA_019454045.1 Zanthoxylum bungeanum
TAGATCAAAGTACGTGGGAGATATAATTTTTTTCACCTTAAAGTCAAAGTGAAAATTAAATAAAGATATTTTTTATCGCCTAATTATGTATTAAATTTTACGTAATAATTTTTATTTATTCGAAAATAAAAATGGATGTGTGTTTGTGGAAGAGCAATATTTTTTTTTATGGAAAATAAAACAGGAACCAGCCGAGGCCGGCGGGCGCAAAGACGAGAAAGGACAATCATAGAAACCAGTGAGGAAAATGTATGGGCTGAGTTGATTTGAGGATTTTAATTTTGGGATAAGGATTTTCAATTTAAAAAGCTTCAACTTCTTATTAATTTGTTTGACAAAACAGAAGCCCACTATTTTTTCCTAAAATCTCAGATGTCACTTATCATTTATCCCACGTAAAATATGGATATATATATATATATATAAAAGGCAATAAATCTATTATTTTCTGATGTGAGATTTTTTATATTTGGTTGCGAAACACTTATTTAATATTTGATCAAAATCAAACAATCCCTAACTTGTTCTTAGAAGTGATAATTCTAGTCTTCCAAAACATCGAACTGAGTGAGATTTAAATGTTTGATTTTTGTTAGAATTCAATATCAATATCATCAAATCAAATTAATTATTTGTTTGAACTCATATATATATATATATATATATATGAATTTCAAAATTAGAAAAAAAAAAAAAAGGTGAGGTCGCATCAAATGAATTAGGGGGTGCTCGGGGTGAGTTGTCGGAGTTGGGATTCAACATACCTACCCCACAAATAATGCGAGTTGAGATTTTTTCAACCCATTTTGACACGTAAAATTCGTGCGGATCACAGGTTGACTTGGGATTAGGTTGTATAGATTGAATATATTGCTATTTTAAAAAAAATTAAAAACATAATTAAAAATTCAATGATGTACATTTAAAATAATAAATAAACATATAAAAAAGGGGAAAAAATACTAAAATATAAAATTCAATGAAAAATATTAAATTAATTTAAACTAAAAAATTAAATAATAATAAATATATGGGATGAGTTGAAATTTTTTCAACTCGTGATTATGAAATAATTATCATCCCAATCCGACCTGCACAGGACCTACAGTTCAGGTTGGATTTACACAACCCTAAAATAAATTATATTGTTACCTCCAAAAGCACCCTAATATTTTTATGATTATATTATTTAGAGGGCATAGCCACCTACACTCCTAGGCTTATCAAATGTACATATGAGTTTCAATGGTTTAAAAATTGATCACACAAATTTCTTCTTTGATTAGTTATGTCAAGATATAAGGCAATTAGTTATAGTATAATTATTTTAAGATATAATGCAGTTAGTTATAATATAATTGTAAATATATATATATATATGATCATTTCTGAGACTCATTTATAATTTTTTTTTTTTTTTTGGGAATCATTACAAACCTTGAGCCAAACCATCACTTTCGGGTTAAGCGGAGCATATAAAACTATAACACTCATTTTATTCGGACCCAAGACCTTAAGATCGGATCTTGAGCGCCACACCACCAAGCGGGGAAAAAATTCATGTCTGCGTTTTGTAATATCCCGAATTTTTTGGAGTATTTCTAAAATATTTTCGAATTAAAGTTAAAGATTTGCAATGAGATGGTGTTCCAATATCACAGTTTATGTGTTGGAAAATAGAACGAAATATTTTTAAGTGAAGCTCGTCGCATTGGAAAAAGCGTGATTTCAATAACCGGGTACGCGGTCCCTGATTATATCGTTATACGCGTAAAAAGTTTCTTGTCTCAATCATAAAAATAACAAATGAACTCTGATTGAGCTGATTCTTAAACCATCAGACTCGTTTTAACGAGATGAACAACTTTTGTGTTGAACACGTTTCGCAATTTACATCAGAATGACTTCAAAAATATGATTTTCCAAGAAAGTCCCATGACAGGGACCTAATTATAATTTTTGGGGGCCTGAATGTAAATTTTAGAAACATTACGATAAATACCCTCAAGTTTCGAAAATTGCAAAAAAAAAAATAGCTTCCTTAATCTCCCACCGACCCCCTCTTTCCGTTTTGGAAACTTGGTGGCGCCGATGGCCAAGTGGCCACCGCCGGCCAGCGGCGCCACCACAGAAATATGCGCCAAAGCTCCCCCAGCTGCCAGCGGCCGGCCAAGGGACACCGAAATTCGACAAAATCACGTGAATAAGGCGCGCGCACATGGGTTTTCCGATCCCTACTCGTCGCTTCATTTCAAGGCTCGAGCCACCCGTCAAATCAAAGCTCTCGGAGAGTACTACAAGGTTGTGGTGTTGTTTTTGCAGAATGACAGTTGGTTTTGCGCGAATCAAAAGAAGAATATTCAGATGAATAGTGACCCACGGTAAACAGTAGCTCCGATCAGAATTCCACCGATTCCAGTGCATTCATGGGATCATTTGGAGTCCGTATATGGCCTCGAAATCTCGGTAAGACCTCCTAGTAAAAATCCGCTAATTTCAAGTTTATAGTTTAATGTTCGGATGTATCGAGTAGCTTCGCAGAGTAGAATAATGAAATAAAATGAATTGTTTGAGTATTAATATATTGAATATGTGTTTTTGGTAGAATCCGAGTGAAAACAGAACGAGTTTGATCGATCTGATAGAATATGTAAGTTTCCAGAAAAAGTGAGTTTTTGCATATAATGACGTGTTTTTGTTTTAACAATAGTTGAAACTATAATTTAGGTGAAGTAGGGGCTTGGAATAGTTTGTAATGGTATTTTAAGATTATTGAAACTAAAAAAATTGAAATCAGACTTGTTTTGATTGTTCCAAAAAGATCCAGGATTTTATCGTAGTTTAATCGAGAACTCTGTAAGTCGTGTTTCTGACGGTATTTCGCCATTTGTTTTGACAGATGTGACTAGGACCTGGAGTGCTTGCGAGGTCAGGTAAGTAACCCATGTGATGAGAACTTAGATTGGTGAATTCGTATTCTAATTATACATATGTGTGTGTGTATCTAGATGATTGACATGTTAGGTTAAAATAATATAGTTAATGGACATTATTGAGGCAAAATTTGAGATTACGTATAGCTAGAGTAATCGACTACCACATGTATGGATCCTTGTTATTGATATGATAAAAAGTGAGACATGAAATGAGCTTAATGTTTATGTGTATGTATGAATGTATGAAAGTGTATGAATCGGTAATAATATGTATATGTGTCTATGTAAATGTAAATGTATGAGCATGTATAAGTATATGTATAAGCATATGTATAAGTATATGAGCACGTATTTGTATATGTGTGAGATGATAGGATAAGTATGATTTGGGTATAAAAGATCGGTAAAGGAAATAAGTTATGGCTTCAGCGTATGTATTAGCATATGTATGTGTGTGTTTTGTGGATAAGTTTGTTATTGACTCGAACATGCGATTGTCGCTATAAAGGTTGGATTGGTTAATTAAGATAAGGAATGGGTATAAGCTAAGTTATTTTTGAATGGATAAGTATAATTGATAAGTTTATGTATCATAGATTACTATATGGAAAATCTGAAACTAAGGATGTTTGAGCGGTAATGAAAGACATGACTGTTGAGGATTTAACATTTGAGTTTATAGTTAAGTATATTCGTATGTTAGAAACATATGTATGTGTATGAGAATTTGAATGATGTTCGGATTGTTTGTCGTGTATGTTCTTGTGTTGGGGTCAGGCGCAACAGAATGCGCGGTTCGGGCGAAATCGTAACTTTAAGATTTTTGAAATTACCGAATAAATTATTCAATATCCCATATGAATAATTCCTTCATATTTCACCTAAACATATTATATCTGATAATATATAATGACATAAATAATTTAGAAAATATCACGAAACTTTTACGAAAATGTTTTTCAGTAAAATAACATAAAACTCGTTTTTGGCCGAACCGACCAACTAATACACATGGGGCTGTCCAGGTCAGCCCCAATAGTACTTGGGCAGTTAGTGGGCTGCTCGAACAGTGACCAATTCACTGTTTGGATAGCTTTTACCCGGTAAGCCTGAAACTCACCGGTAATGCTGTTTTTCACCGTTTTCGCATTTTTTCACTCCGAAATAATTTCCGGTAATTATTCCAATGCCCAATAAACATCCAATACATTTAAATAATATATTTTTTTATCAAAAATTTTCTAGAATTTTCAGATCTGATCTGGATGCAAAAATAATTATTTTTCATGCATTAAATTCGATTTTTCTCAATATTAATCATATTAATATTTGCACCAATCAAAGTCACCACCAATGAAGAACTCAAGAACAATTCTAAGTATTATAAGAGTGGTCATAACACTCTAAAATGACAAGAAGTCATCATATGATAAAATTGAACTAATATTACACTAATAATACTCAATCTAACTTCACACATGCATCAAACCTCTCAAAACATCATCTAAATCAAAAAGCTCCAAAATTTAAGAAAGAAGGAATCCCTAGAACAATTCTATGTACTTAAGAATAAGAAATAAATTTTTTAAGCTTAAAAATATTAAAGATTACCTCACAATCTCCTAAATTAATTAATCTTTCTTCTTGATTTGATCACTTTCTCTCAAGTTTCTCTCAAGAAATATTTTGGAAGCTTTTTCTTTAGAGAGTTTTGGCCATGGGTTAATATCAAAGAGAAAATAAAATTTTTCACTTTATATATTAGGGTTGGCCGAATTTAGGGGGTATTTTTGTCATTTGAAATTCATTTAATCCAAAAATAAATATCAAGCCAAAAGTCACCAAATCCAATTTGATAAGTATTACCTTTAAATAAAAAATATAAATAAGTCAAATATTTACACTTTAATCATTTCGTAACTTAAATATCACTTTAGATATTTGTATTTTAATTACTTTAATTATTTAACAATTAAATAATTAAATAATTATTTATATATAAATATCTAAATATATGTATCATATTTACTTTAAATAATCAAAATACATATATTTATGATATATGTGTGGAAGTTGGATTTCGCCTGAGGTCCACAATCGAGAATTTGTAGGGAATGGGCACTAGCGATCCTGCAAAACAGAGGTAGAGTGAGCGGGAGTACTGCCCACCGGTGTGGTGGGTGCCGGGGGCACTCCGACACTCAAGTCAGTAGTGAAGACGAGATGTAAATAATGGAGGAGCAAGGTTCAGGGTTACCTTGATACCTGTGAGCCGCCGTAAGGGCTATAGGTTGGCGGTTATGAGAGCTCTGGTGACAGAGAGTTGTTCTCTGTGATGTTGGATCCTCTCCCTCATGCCATGACTTTTCTCTTTTATAGGCCCTCCTGACGAGGGGTCATTTAAATCTCTTCTACCTGTTGAATGTGTTAATGATAGGGTTTATGACTGTAACTGCTGATTTAATGGAGTTCATTACTGTAAGCGTTTTCCCAATCTAATTACTCATGAATCTGTTGGCTTCCTGAACTGTTAAATCCGTGATGACGGGCTCTGGGCTAGTCTGGCCTCTCGGACCAAAGCTGATTTCTCAAACTAGATCTGATGGTGGTCCTTGGGGCTTTGGTTTCGTGATTGGCCCAAAGGCGGAATGACGGTTATGCCCTTAGGCCCAAATTTGGTCCGTACAGTTTGTCCCCTACTCTCTAAGTCAAGGAGTACTTGGCTTGGAGAGTATTTGACGCGCGTGTCGAGACTATATGATGAAGGTGTACTTGAGCGTCGATGCTGCCTATTGATTGAACCAAACAAATGTCAAGTTATGAACTTGACTCTACATGATTCATCGTGGATGTGTCCAGTCGAATGAGCTAGATGAAGGTCAGGATCATGAACTTGACTCTACAAGAGCCATTGGGGAAGTACCCAGTCGACTGAACCAGATGAAGGTAAGGATATATGTCATACGACATGTGTAATATATGTCTACAACTTGACTTGACATGGGTCCATTGGGGGATGTCCCCGGTCGACTGAACCGGAAGAGGGTTCATGAGTTACTTTTACTCGACAAGTCGTATGGACTGAGGGAAGTCCATGTCTAAATTTGACTCCACAAGAGTCCATGTGGGAAGTCCCCGGTCGACTTAACCAGATGAGGGTCCAGGAGTTACTTTCACTTGACATGCCGTATGGACTGTAGGAAGTCTTTGTCTTCATTTGACTCGACATGAGTCCATAGGGGATGTCCCCGGTCGATTGAACCAGATGAAGGTTCAGGAGTTACATTCACTCGACATGCCGTATGGACTGTAGGAAGTCTTTGTCTTCATTTGACTCGACATGAGTCCATAGGGGATGTCCCCGGTCGACTGAACCAGATGAAGGTTCATGAGTTACATTCACTCGACATGCCGTATGGATTGTAGGAAGTCTATGTCTTCATTTGACTCGACATGAGTCCATGGGGGATGTCCCCGGTCGACTGAACCAGATGAAGGTTCAGGAGTTACTTTCACTCGACATGCCGTATGGACTGTAGGAAGTCTATGTTTTCATTTGACTCGACATGAGTCCATGTGGGATGTCCCCGGTCGACTGAACCAGATGAAGGTTCATAAGTTACTTTCACTCGACATGTCGTATGGACTGTAGGAAGTCTATGTCTTCATTTGACTCAACATGAGTCCATGTGGGATGTCCCCGGTCGACTGAACCAGATGAAGGCTCAAGAGTTACTTTCACTCGACATACCGTATGGACTGTAGGAAGTCTATGTCTTCATTTGACTCGACATGAGTCCATGGGGGATGTCCTCGGTCGACTAAACCAGATGAAGGTTCATAAGTTACTTTCACTCGACATGCCATATGGACTGTAGAAAGTCTATGTCTTCATTTGACTCAACATGAGTCCATGGGGGATGTCAGTCAACTGAACTAGATGAAGGTCATGATAAACCCCATACTACGGGTCGAAGAACCAGTGGAGTCTTCAATGTCGTTTGGACCAGATGAAGGTCTATGAAAGTCTTCACTCTACAGACCTGACGAAGGTCCAAGAGTCTTTTCTTATCATACTACTAGACCTGGTGAAGGTCTATGAAGGTCATCACACATTCTTCTGATGAGGGTCCATGTGACTACGGTCGTATGGACCTGTCGAATGGACTTGATAAAAGTCCAAGAAGGTCATCACATCTCACTCTACTAGACCTGAAGAATGTCAATGAGGGTTCTCATTCCTCATTCTACAAGACCTGACAAAGGTCAATGAGAGTATAATTCCTCATTCTACAAGACCCGACAAAAGTCAATGAAGGTATAATTCCTCATTCTACAAGACCCGACAAAAGTCAATGACGGTATAATTCCTCATTCTACAGGACTTGTAGTCTGAGACCATGAGACTACGGTCGAATGAACCTGATGAAGGTTCATGAGGGTTCTCATTCCTCATTCTACAAGACCTGACAAAGGTCAATGAGGATATAATTCCTCATTCTACAAGACCTGACAAAGGTCAATGAGGGTATAATTCCTCATTCTACAGGACTTGTAGTCTGAGACCATGTCGCCTGAAGACCATGAGACTACGGTCGAATGAACCTGATGAAGGTCCATGAGGGTTCTCATTCCTCATTCTACAAGACCTGACAAAGGTCAATGAGGATATAATTCCTCATTCTACAAGACCTGACAAAGGTTAATAAGGGTATAATTCCTCATTCTACAGGACTTGTAGTCTGAGACCATGTCGCCTGAAGACCATGAGACTACGGTCGAATGAACCTGATGAAGGTCCATGAGGGTTCTCATTCCTCATTCTACAAGACCTGACAAAGGTCAATGAGGATATAATTCTTCATTCTACAAGACCTGACAAAGGTCAATGAGGGTATAATTCCTCATTCTACAGGACTTGTAGTCTGAGACCATGTCTCCTGAAGACCATGAGACTACGGTCGAATGAACCTGATGAAGGTCCATGAGGGTTCTCATTCCTCATTCTACAAGACCTGACAAAGGTCAATGGGGGTCTTCATTCCTCATTCTACAATCCTCATTCTACAAGACCTGATAAAGGTTAGTGAGGGTTTTCATTCCTCATTCTACAAGACCATATATGTAATGTCGAATGAGATCTTTAACGAGCGCCAAACTTCACATGGTAGTGTCGACTGAGATTCTTAACAAGTGTCAAGCTTCACACGTGTAGTGTCGAATGAAATCCTTAACAAGTGCCAAGATTCACACGTGTAGTGTCGAATGAGATCTTTAACAAGTTCCAAGCTTCACACGTGTAGTATCGAATGGGACATCTTCCTCATGCTGAGTCTCCATACATGTAGTGTCTAGTGGGATATCCTTGCCAAGTCTGGTAATGTCGAGTGGGATATTATCACCTCATACATGTAGTGTCGAGTGAGATATCCTAATACCAATTCTCCATACATGTAGTGTCGAGTGGGATACTCAACAAGTGTCAAGCCACATATTGTATTGTCGATTGAGACACCAATAACAATTACCAAGCTATATGTTGTAATGTCGACTAGACATCCATAACAATTATCAAACTATATGTTGTAATGTCGACTAGGACACCCATAACAAGTCCCTAACTATAAATTGTAATGTCAATTATAAAAAGTGCAAGCCATACCTGGTAATGTCGACTGGGATGTCCACGCCAAGTCTTCATTAGAGTATAGTCCATTTCGACATCCTCCTCACGCTTAGTCTCCAAACATGTATTGTCGACTAGGATATCCACGCAAAGTCTTCATTCGGGTATTGTCGACTGAGACATCTTCCTCATGCCAAGTATATCTCTTCATCATATGGGGTGAATGGTAGGAAAAATGGTTCCACTGAAGGGACGCGCCTTGTTCCTGATGAGGGTCCATGAGACTATGGTCGAATGGAGTCTAGAGTCGATGGAAATCCATTCATGTAATGTGAAGAATATATTTATCTTCTCATTTCGCCTGAAAGAGACGACTATCTAACCATGTAGTATGGAGTTGAAGGCAATCCATGCATGTCATATGAATGAGATGAAAATCCTTTCAGTCATCTGAATGTGGTGAGTCCTTCAATGTCATATGGAAATGATAAAAATTATTCTATGTAGCCAGATGGCCATCCATCTTATCGTATGGAGAATATGATAATCTTTCCATATAGTCTGGAGTGGATGACATTACTAGAGAATACTTCTTAGTCGGTTGGGTATGCTGGAAGAATATGAGGGTATTCTCATGTCGAATGGAAGAAGTATATCGATTGGGTCTGATGATTTTTTATGTGGTCGATTGGAGCAAATGGGTTTCTCCCTAAGTTGTAGTTTTTTGAAGGTCATTTTCTTTTAAAGCTACCAATGAATACTTGTTTAGGAAGCTATGACGTCCCCAAAGCAACAATAGGTGGCTTCTGGCCCCCTTTTTTTTGTCTAATTACATCAGGTGATATCTTATTGAGAAGTATTACTAGCACATCATTTATTATGTCGCTTGGGAGAATTCAAACTTCTTTCATTTTCATGGTTGGTGGAGCTTCTTCTCTTATTGTTCCTCTTATCTTCCTCCCACCTAATCTCAATGTGGGCTCGAGTCATGGCTTGATCCATAGTGTAGCATCGAAATTTGGTGAGCTTTTTTTAGAGTTTACTTTCTGAAAGTAATCCATTTCTAAATGCTTCCACTGCAGTAGGCTGATAGAGATATGGGATTCTTATACTCTCTTTATTGAAGCGAGCCACGTAGCTTCGCAAGGACTCCCCTCTCTGTTGTTGGATGGCATTAAGGTCATTGGTGGTCTTCTCAAGCTTGCAAGAACTTGCGAAATGCTACACAAATTTATCTGATAGCTGTTGGTAAGACTCGATGGATCCATATGGGAGATTGATAAACCAGGTGAGGGCATGACCAGCTAATGTTTCTCCAAATCATCTGCACATACCAACTTCCCATTGATGAGGAGCCAAACCCGTTGATAACATCTTGTATTTGTAATAGACAACATGGTCGTCTGAGTCAGTTGATCCATCATACATCTTCATATCTGGAGGACTGAACTTCCTTGGTAGCTCAATGGAAGTGATGGTCTCCAAAAATGGTGTATCTGAGATTGTACCAGCTCGGCTTTTTCTCATTGGTCGTCTGACACTAGGTAGGCTGGAGAGAGTTGCATCTTTGAACTCTTTCATTTCCTTACGCATGGTGGAGGCAACTTGTCGTGCTTGGTCGGTTTGGGAGATATGTCGACTTCTTTCTTGATTTGGTAGATTGTTGTCCAATGGAGGATTCTCACTTGCCACATTGTTGAATGCCCCCAGGAGATTGGTGGGGATTGTAGGATTGATGGGATGGTCTGGAGAATCAGGTTGCTGGGAGGTTGAAGAGATTTTCTCCAGTTTCTTCTAGAGGGTTATATTGGAGCTTCGCATGGCTTGACTCTCTTCTTCTAAGGCGCGTAATCATTCTTGGAGTATGATCAGATGCGTAGTCATAGGATATGGTGTCTGCTCACTGCTAGAAGCCATGGTTGGCTGTGTTTTAGGAACCGTAGACTGAGAGATCTTTGTCTGCTATGAATCGCTAAGGCCCCACGGTGGGTGCCAAATTGTGGAAGTTGGATTTCGCCTGAGGTCCACAATCGAGAATTTGTAGGGAGGGGGCACTAGCGATCCTGCAAAATAGAGGTAGAGTGAGCGGGAGTACTGCCCACCGGTGTGGTGGGTGCCGGGGGCACTCCGACACTCAAGTCAGTAGTGAAGACGAGCTGTAAATAATGGAGGAGCAAGGTTCAGGGTTACCTTGATACCTGTGAGCCACCGTAAGGGCTATAGGTTAGCGGTTATGAGAGCTCTGGTGACAGAGAGTTGTGCTGTGTGATGTTGGATCCTCTCCCTCATGCCATGACTTTTCTCTTTTATAGGCCCTCCTGACGAGGGGTCATTTAAATCTCTTCTACCTGTTGGATGTGTTAATGATAGGGTTTATGGCTGGAACTGCCGATTTAATGGAGTTCATTACTGTAGGCGTTTTCCCAATCTAATTACTCATGAATCCGTTGGCTTCCTGAACTGTTAAATCCGTGATGACGGGCTCTGGGCTAGTCTGGCCTCTCGGCCCAAAGCTGATTTCTCAAACTAGATCTGATGGTGGTCCTTGGGGCTTTGGTTTCGTGATTGGCCCAAAGGCGGAATGACGGTTATGCCCTTAGGCCCAAATTTGGCCCGTACAATATGTCAAATATCTTATTTGACAATTAATTAATATGTATTTAAAAAAATCATATATTAAATACAAATACATATTAATTAGGAAATAGCTTAAATGCCCCTTATGCATGTATTTTTTGTTGAACCGTTAAACGATTCGAATTAACTTATTTAATCTGATAAAGTATTATGAATAATTTGTATTATTCATAATGCGTTGTCCAAGTACTCAACGAGTACACTTCATATTGTGGGACTCTCTAAGTTTAGGTTTATTAGTCACAGAATCAAATTTTGTGTCCATAATTCACCCACTCGTAAATTATGACGACCACAGATAATCTCGTTAAACTATGCAAGTCGAGATCATTGCATACGTATAATCTCTCCGTCATAGGCTATCAATATTATACCACGGATATAGATAGGAATGTCAAATCCATAAGTTATAATAAAGTCGACTTTCAAATTTACGATCTTTAAATAACACTCGGAACGCGCTTCCGAAGTATAACACGTCCATGGATTTACTAGATCGTAAATACGTACATGATAGTTATGCCATGTACACAGGACTGGCGGATTCTATCTGATACTCACAGGATATCATGAGCATGAGTCCACACCCAACGAGCACGAGGAGGTATGATCTAAATAGATCGGTGACATGACTGTCATCAAAATATGGAGGATGTCTCATATATCCACAACGGTATCACAAATCGAAATACTAGTATGCTACTTGACTCGAGAAGATTCCAATTGATGTTAATGTACCATCTATTAGGAAATCTTCGGTGAGTCATTTAGTGTTTATCAAATAAACACCTACACATCTATACGAGTCTCCCAAGACTCATGGTTTATTAGGATGAACCATCGTTCAAAGTCTCGATATACGACATGTACTGATCTCGACGAATTTTTACTAACCGACCAGTGTTAGTAAATCTTGGTCAGGAATTTTATTTGAGAATATACAACTTATAGTGACACTTACCAATGTCAATCACAAACTACGTTGTAACTGCGCACTACGTTTTAAATCATGGGGTCTTTGTCTAATATATACATATCAGTAAATCAGATTTTGTAACATCTCGCCTAAGCCTAGATGCTACCGGCAGGAGACAGGCTAATCCTGCCTCCATAAGCCTCCGATTCTGCTGAAATTTCGGCATGACCTCAGCTAAAAGTCATGCAACTTGGATCAAAGTCCAGCACCTCCATACAACCTATAGGGCCCAAACATATACTATACACTAAAACAATAAACTCAAGACATAACACGATTGGGCTCCATGCCCGAAAATACGTATAAACAAAAACTTTTACCACTAAACTTATACAACTAAATTCTCTACAATTAAACTCATAAACCACTTGCCTCTCATCCACCCAAGACCTGGTGACTGGCTGACTGCAACGCTGATATCCGGCTCCTCAAGCTCTGGTGTCCGTGGTTGACCGATCAAGTCACCAACCTGCAAAACTCAAACACTATTAGGTTGTGAGTCGTAAGACTCAGTAAGTAACTATGTTCATTCCTTGAGCGTCAAACACATGCAAAGGTTGGATTCAATTTTATATTAATCTGAACTTCTTGTGATCATGCACATATATCAAGTCTAATCTATCTTTTTGATTCCTTATCTATTTTTCAAACTTATTACTAGCTACTAGTCTCTCTAAATATTCATACATGAACTTTAATTTTTGTTTCATGTTTACATTCAACATCCATATCCTTTTTACTAAGTCAAGTTTTACCATGTTTTCGCTGCACTACTCTGATATCTCAATACTTACCTACTTACTATTTGCTAATTTAGTTTGGTTATTTATCATACTTATCTTTCTTTTATTTCATTGAAATATCATCAAATCAGATTTATAAAATATTCTTTCTATTAAACATCCAACAGACTAATATTAACCATATAAACATGTATATGAAACCATATAATCATACGCTAGTATCTTACAAATTGTTCCTTCTATGTAAACATATAATACACACATGCATCAATCATAAACACATAGATATAATCATGCTATCATGCTTCAATGTCAACTATATACATCTCGTATATTAACCAGAATGTATGATTTATATGCATAACCTATAAGCTACGCTGAACTTTAATTATGCCATACTGTTAGAAAATACTTTTTGAAAACTTTTTCTGTAAACCCTTTTCTGAAAACTCTTTTCTAAAACTCTTTATAAAATCTGTCTTTCTGAAATTTTATTTTCTGAAAACTGTTTCTAAAAATGGATTCTCTGAAAACTGTTTTCTGAAAATCTGCTATCTCAAAAACTCATTTTTCTGAAAAACCGATATCTGAGTGTCTGTTGAAAAATTGATGCATGGGGGCGTTACGTATCGTCGTCGCCCCATACGCCCTAGAGCCAGATATGCAAACCCATGATATTAGGGCGTTACGTATTGCCGTCCCCCAAGACATGCCATACCTGCCCTGAAACTGGTGGTCTTTGGGCGTTACGTATCGCCGTCCCCCAAGCCACAAACTGGAGCTGGGGGTGTGGATTTATGCTACCGCCCAAGCTCAAAAACTGGGGTCTAGGGGTGTTACGTATCGTCGTTGTAGTATAAAAAGTATCGATCCCACGATGAATTAATATCTAATCTATTAATTTTATGAAGTCAAATGATTACTACTATCTAACATGTGGATTGATTGATTTGAAATGGTGATGATTTTAAACTTAAAAACAAGTAAATAAAATTGCTCGAAAATAGGTTTAAGAAAATTCAATATTAAGAAACTATTTAAGGTTGTGAATCTTTCTAATATCTTTCAAAAGATGAAGTGGTTATTTCATGTTTGTGTAATAAATCGGTTTACTAACCTGGAACACGAAATTATGCGAAAGCCTCTGTCGATGGTCAGACGCAAATACCCAGTATAACCAAATTGAACCATATGTATATGTCAACCAAATTACATGGATTCATTAAGATTAAGTTCCAATAAAGGTTACCCCCGCCCGATAGGTATATGTCTATCCTGTAAGGAAATCTATTAAAGGGTTATCTATCCTCAAGGAAGATCGTGAGCTATTAAGTCTAAGGCTGAAACCTAAAATTCATTTGTCAAGTTTATTTTAGATTTACCAGATCAATTTTATTAGTGGCCAGTTAACAAGACGCATTAAGCTTAAGACTAATAAGTAAACCTTTAAATTACCCAAACTACAAAATAACCCCTTATAAACCGGTGATATTAGAATTCATCACAACCCCAGATAACTAACTTAGTTACGACACATAGCTAGGGCTAGTAAAAACTTAAAAGTAAAAGACATAAAATAAAATTCTGAAAAGTAAATGTGGTAAAGTAAATACTGAAAAGTAAAATTACAAAAATAAAATGCTAGGGTTAAATGATATACTTTTACTGCTACTATTTTAGATATCTCCTTTAATATAATATATCAACTTATGATGGTATTACCAACCAGATATATATGCGGTAACCTAATTAAGTCAAATTAAGTCCAACCAGCCATTAAGGCGGAAATAATATTTGTCCATAATCCAGCCATATAGGCGGTAAATTACCAACCGACCAACCAGGCGGTATCCTTGCTTAGTCAAATTAAAATCAATTTAAAATCAATTACCAACCGGCCAATATAGCGGTATCCTCATTAAGTCAAATTTTAAATAGTGAATATATTATAATTAGGGAGATTAATCTAAATAGCAGTAATAAAAATTTTACCTTTCACCCAAGCAGGGGGAAGTTACCTCCTCATGTTAAATAGTAAAAATTGAAAAAGTAAAGAAAGTAAATTACTATTACATAAAGTAATTAAAATTAATTACAAAACTGAAATTAAAAGAAATTAGATATAAAACTCTCTATTTACATCAGAGAATTCAGAGATGAATGTGCATCTGAAATCAGAAAAATGAGCTGAATTTATAGGCCTCGGTAGGCTGCTCGCTTCGCGACGCGCCACGTGTCGCACTCTGGTTGGCTGCTTCAGATTCTTATTCGATGATGTGGCGATGTGGATAATTGACTCAATAATTGTGCTAACGTGGCGACACGTGGCGAAAGTGATTATCGCCACCGTAGGATTGCGACACATGGCACACTGTGATTGGATGATGATGACGTGGTGCTGACGTGGCGAGTTGACTCGGTCTACGGCTAATGTGGATGATAACGTGGCAGACACGTGGAGTGACACATGGCGACATGTGGCGATGGCGATTGTCGGCACCATAGGATGACGACACGTAGCACGACGCACGTTAGCAAAGTCAAACTTCTCAGATTCTGACACGTGTCCCCGGCGCATGTTAGCATGGAGCGGCGCACGTTAGGCGTCGCGACGCGCCAAAAGACGATTTTACCCTTTTTGTCCCTTTTCACTGTTTTGGCCTAAAATCACCTCCAAAATGTCCTAAAACTTTATTTATCTACAAAATAACAGAAAACACATCCAAATATTCACAAAACTTAA
Organism: Zanthoxylum bungeanum; assembly: GCA_019454045.1. Lineage (NCBI taxonomy): Eukaryota > Viridiplantae > Streptophyta > Magnoliopsida > Sapindales > Rutaceae > Zanthoxylum > Zanthoxylum bungeanum. Next base: position 15,662 of record SKCR01028044.1, read on the forward strand.
GAAATTATACCAAATATTAGGTCAAATGAGTGGGAAAAAGTGATACATTTACCACTCATCAAACCCCCAAACCTAACATTTTGCTAGTCTTTGAGCAAAACACAGAATAAAATAACATAAACATCTTTAAAATAAAATTTAACTAAGCCACTTTCGTAGGGATCACGGTTGCATTTAGCGTATGCAACAAGCCTTTAAACCCCTAGGTGTCCCTAGTGGACGAGTTGTAGTCTCGTGAGGGTTTACAACAATGATACCCGCAAACATTTTACAAAAGTAAAAAGTTAGTGAAACTAATGCACACAAAAGGAAAATGACAAAAGAAAATAGAATAAAGAAGTTAGTGACTAATCATGTGAAACTTCTACTCCAAGTTACTAGTTGGTTTGTTTCTTTCTAAATTACCGAATAAGTAAATTCTCCGATTATATTTACCATTCTCCATATACACAGCCAACAAAATATTAATCAACTCATTTTTGCCCACAACAGTCACAAGTGCAGTTGAAAAGAGAGTAATATTTTTGTCCTAAAGTTTTATCAAAATTCACACCTTTTTGTAGTAATGGAATACTTTTTTTGATTTTTCTGATTTTTTCTTTGATTTTTTTTTATTTATATACAATATCTTCCATCTATGTAGCGAGTGTTGGGTCGGTGGCTCCCAAACCAGTTGGCTTTAGGACACTAGGTGTTAAGACACCCATACGGACTTAATTACTCAGACTTCATATATATATATTTTTACAACATCTTCGATCCATGTAGCGAGCTTTGGGCCAGTGACTCCCAAACCAGTTGCTTTAGGGCACTAGGTGTTAAAACACCCTTACAGACTTAATAACTCGGATCTCAGATGTGTTTTTTTTTTACTCCATCACTTTTTGAGATGCTTCCTCCAATTAAACTAGAGCACTGAATATTACAAACTTTTCAATTACAACTCATGTCCGTATGTTACCATGCATGTTGATAATACCTGCCAACTGAGCATATGAAGATCCAATTTAGTCAGTTTTATGGAGAATTTACAAATTAAATAATTCAAAAGGAAATAAACAAAAATTAACTTGTTTCGAAAATGGGTTGAAATACGTATCAGGAGTGGGAACTCCTTACACAACCATCTCTCACCAATTTCACCTTTTTAGTCAAAATAAAAACACAAAAACGCAAAATATTTTTGTAATTTTTGAAAAATTTTCAATTTTTTTTTTGTATTTTTCGAAAAATTTTGGACTAAAAATAAAACAAGAAACAACTAAAAACAAGATACTGATTAACTAATTCCCTCCCCCAAACCTAAATGAGACATTATCCCCAATGTCTTAAACAGTAGAAGAATAGCTTAGAAGATAGTACCTATTAGCTGAAATTCTACACGAAAAGTTAAAGGTTAAGATCCAGATTAATCCGACGCCTCTTACCACGATCGTTCCCAGACCAATTTATCTTTGAAATGATACGGTCAATTTGTGGTTCATAGGCTAAGATTTGGTCAATTAGATCCGGAGCAGTTCTGGCAGTAAAGAGGAGTTCTTTCATAGGTTTTGTCACGAACCCATTTCTCCGGGTAGCGTCAAGAAATACACAAAGAAAATCATAAAATCGTTCAACGTTGTACAGTCCAAGAGGTTTCTGGTGTATGTTCAAGTTTGCCCAAGATAACACTGTAAAAATTTCCTCCAATGTACCCAAGCCACCTGGCAAAGCAATAAAAGCATCAGCACGGCTAATCATTTCTACCAGTCGTCCAGACATACCTGGCACAATTAGTTCTTCTATGTTTGATGGTCCATTAAGATTTGCCTCCGCCAAGGGTTTTGGAATGATTCCCAAGACTTGACTGTCTTCTTTCTGTACAGCCTTTGAAACGATCCCCATTAGTCCAAAATTGCCGCCGCCATATACTAAGTGCATATTCCTTCCAGCTAAGACTCAACCCAATTCCTGTGCTGCTGCTATGTATTGTGGCTTAACACCAACACTAGTACCGCAAAACACACAGATGTTTTCAACTCGTCTTCTTGAAGTGGCTTCCATGTTTTACTCTAGATGTCTTCAAAAGTGCAATGATGAGTTGAATTTATAACACCTGAAAATGGTGAGTAAAATAATAGCACTAGTACCTGACAAATGACAATTATTCGTTAACAGTAAAATAAATCGTGATAGTCAAAAAGGTTCGGATCCTGTCGGGGAAAATAAAAGAAAACAACAAAACAAATCACAATTATTAGGAAAAAGATAAAGAGATATAATATGTACAAGAAACGTAGCGGCTTGATTGACGTCTATACGTCATGAACAAGCTTCCCATCCAATTTTCTTATAAATTGGAAAACATGGTCTTTTTGAGTCAGATTCCCGAGACTTAACAGTTGTCTTTCTTTTTGGAATTGTGTATGTAATTTGTGAATGGCTATATGAACATATCCACTGGGATGCGTCTCAAGAGTTGAGGATATATCATCTACAGACTCCTTACTCAAGCCATCCCTAATGAATTTAATTTTGTCTTCGCGATTATCAGACACTATCACTAAAGAACGACAACGCGTATTGCAATTCTAGCGTGTACATTTATAACAAACATTCATTTGCTTAGCTATACGTTTCTTTGTATATGTGCTTTTTCCAAAACCAGGCAAATAAGAATTACAGGAATTAGAATACTCACCTGCTAATCGGACACGTGCTTCGATTACCCAACAAATGTCATTAGGAACACCATTGATCGTTAGTATTCTCATTCGTTCCAAGCGAGCTTTGTAAACTTTCATCAGAGATTTTTGAGGGAGAGAAGGAAATTGCTTGTGAAGATTTGCGAGAACTTCTTCCATCCTGAAATGACTTAATCTGCAAAAACTAAACACATAAAATGAAATTACACCAAATCACAATATATATAAAAATTGCATGGGTTGCCTCCCTAAGAGCGCTAAGTTTAACATCATCAGCTAGACGTGACTGAACGAACGTTAGGCTGGATCTGAAAGTGTGACACTTTCTTTTTGTCGCTCAATTGATTCTCCCCAGTAGTGCTTGACACACTGACTGTTAACCTTGAATGTTTTGTTGGTGTTGGGATCCAGTAACTCAACAGCTTCATAAGGTAAAACCTGAGTGATCACAAATGGACCTGACCATCTTGATTTCAACTTTCCAGGGAAAAGTTTCAACCTCGAGTTGTACAAAACACCTGCTGCCTTGGTTCCAACTGTCTGTGCACTATTTTTCGGTCATGCCATTTCTTGGTCTTTTCCTTGTACAATCTGACATTCTCATAAGCTGTAAGTGAAATTCCTCCAATTCGTTGAGTTGGTGGAGTCTTTTCTCTCATGCAGTTTTTGGATCAAGATTCAACTTCTTCAGTGCCCAGTACGCCTTGTGCTTAAGCTCAACTGGCAGATGACACGCTTTCCCAAACACCATTCGATATGGGGACATACCAATGGGTGTCTTGTAAGCTGTTCGGTATGCCCATAATGCGTCATCCAATTTTATTGACCAGTCCCTCCTAGTTGATCCAACGGTTCTCTCCAAGATTCTTTTGTTTTCCCTGTTTGAAACTTCAACCTGTCCATTTGACTATGGATGGTAAGGAGTGGCAACCTTGTGAGTAACTCCGTATTTGGATATGAGTGCATCAAAGTATCTGTTGCAGAAATGTGTACCACCATCACTGATAATTGCACGAGGTGTTCCGAACCGAGTGAAAATATTATTTTTAAGGAATTTGATCACCACTTTTGAATCATTGGATGGCAGTGCAATTGCTTCAACCCATTTGGAGACGTAATCTACTACAACCAGTATGTACATGTTTCTAAATGATGGAATAAAAGGTCCTATAAAATCAATACCCTACACATCGAATATCTCCACTTCCAAAATGTTTTGCAAAGGTCCTTCATTTCTCCTCGAAATATTCCCCGTTCTCTTGCACATATCACATTGAAGAGCAAAAAGATAAGCATCTTTAAAAAGAGTTGGCCAGAACAAACCTGATTGAAGAACTTTTACTGCAGTTTTATTCCCGCTGAAGTGTCCGCCATATGGTGATGAATGACAGTGTTGTAAAACACTGTTGACCGCATCATGTGGAACACATCGTCTCATTAGTTGATCAGCACAGTATTTGAACAGGTACGGCTCATCCCAAACATAGTGCTTGACTTCATTGAAAAATTTCTTCATTTGCTGAGTTATCCATTCCAACGGCCATTTTCCTGATACAATGAAATTGACATAGTCAGCATACCAAGGGGAATCCTCATGTTTCATGGCAAACAGTTGTTCATCTGGAAAAGTTTCTTTGATTGACAGATCTTTGCCAGCTGTTTCTCTATTCTCGAGCCTCGATAAATGATATGCCACTTGGTTTTCTGTCACTTTCCTATCTCGAATCTCCACGTCGAATTCTTACAGAAGAAGTATCCAACGGATCAATCTGGGTTTGCCATCTTTCTTCGTGAACAGATATTTGATTGCTGAATGATCTGTGTAGACCACCATTTTGGGACCCAGCAGATAAGAGCAAAATTTGTCAAAAGCAAACACAACTCCAAGCAGCCCCTTTTCAGTGGTTGTGTAGTTGAGTTGAGCTTCATTCAAACTTCTATTGGAGTAGTAAATGGTGTGGAAAATTTTTGCTTTGCGTTGTCCCAAAACTGCACCTACAGCAAAATCACTAGCATCGCACATAACCTCAAATGGAAGGGTCCGGTCTGGTGCTACTATGATGGGGGCAGAGACCAGCTTCTATTTTAAGATCTCAAAAGCTTCATGGCATTCTTTGGTGAAATTGAAAAGCACATCCTTCTTCAGAAGATTGCACAGAGGTTTAGCAATCTTGGAAAAGTCTTTGATAAATCTCCTGTAAAAGCCAGCATGTCCAAGAAAGCTCATAATCCCTTTGACTGATGTTGGTGGAGGTAATTTCTCAATTGTTACGATATTTGCTTTGTCTACCTCGATTCCCTTTTGTGAGATCTGGTGTCCAAGAACAATGCCTTCCTGCACCATGAAGTGGCATTTCTCTCAATTGAGTACCGGGTTGGTATCTTCACACCTTTGTAACACATGTTCTAGATTTTTCAAGCAATGGTCAAAAGAGTCTCCAAACACAGAGAAATCATCCATGAAAACCTTCATACTCTGCTCCAGCATGTCTGAGAAGATGGCCATCATGCAACGCTGAAATGTGGCGGGTGCATTACATAATCCAAATGGTATCATGCGGAAAGCAAAAGTACCATAGGGACATGTAAATGTGGTTTTCTCCTGGTCTTCTGGGGCCATAGAAATCTGATTGTACCCTGAATACTCATCGTTCATCAGGATCTTGTGCATGCAAAATGATGGACTAATGCCTCGAATGTCTGTTACAGTCCAGCCAATAGATTTCTTGTGCTCTCGTAACACTCTCAGCAACTTTTATTCCTGCTCCAATGTTAGTGAAGAAGAAATAATAACAGGTAATTCGGAAGAGTTTCCAAGAAATGCATACCTGGATGACTCAGAAGTAACTTCAGCTCCAACTGAGGTGGTTCTTCAATTGAGGGCTTGATTCGCTCTTTCTTCGGGAGTTCCAGACTTTCAATTGGTGGTGTCGCTTTGAAACGAAACGGCTTGTCAAGATAGTTGATACATTCCAGAATTTCAGCATCTAACTCGCTGTCAGTCATGTTGGTGATGCAAGCTTCAAGTTTTTCTGTGGAAACTGTATCAGTATCCTGGATGAGGCTATCAACAACATCAATTCTGAAACATTCTTCCTCATTTTCTTTACTCGGGAATTTCATGGCTTTGAAAACATTGAAGGTAACTTATTGGTCCTGAACTTTCATGGTTAGTTCTACTTTTTGTACATCAATCACAGTTCGTCCTGTCACCAAGAATGGTCTCCCAAGGATGATAGACACATCTTTGTCTTCTTCCATGTCTAGGATAATGAAATCTGCTGGGAGAATGAGTTTGTCAACTTTGACCAGCAAATCTTACTCGACTCCTCTCGGAAATACGAGCGTTCGATCAACAAGTTGTAGTGAGACTGAGGTAGGCATTGCTTCTCCAATTTGTAGTTTCCTATAAATAGAAAAAGGCATTAAATTAACACTTGCACCTAAATCAAATAAAGCTTTACTGATATAATGTTCTCCAATAGTGCTAGGATCTTTCAACTTCGGGGGAAGTTTCCTCTGAATGATGGCACTGCATTCTTCCGTCAATGTTACTGTCTCGTAGTCTCCCAATCTCCGTTTTCGTGAAAGAATGTCTTTCATGAATTTTACATAGCTGGGCATTTCTTCCAATGCTTCTGTAAATGGGATGTTGATGTGCAGCTTTTTGAACACCTCCAAGTGTTGGGGTTGGTGCTCAGAGCGTCAATTCCCGGTTGTATTTCTTTATGAATACTTCTGTAAAACGTTATTATTATGAATAATATATGCAGTTTCCATAATATAATGTATCTTTTAATATGGTAAAGACGTAATGACCTTAGAATGACCAGTCATGATGCTGTTGCAAAAGCGTCGCAACTGACATTGAGTTGTATCATGAAGTTGTCATTCTCAGATAGTTCCTTGTCAAGGTTTACACTACTTGGTCAGTAAAGTAAACTCGTTGAGCTCGGTACATGTTGTATACTGGAATATATGATTCCAATGGTTTCTGAATGAACCATAAGTCTTGGAGACTAGTATAGACATATAGGTGTTTATAGCGGATAAACAATGAACGACTCACCGAAGATTATTAATGGATAGTACACCAACGTCAATAAGAATCTTATCGGGTTGAGTAGCACTTGTGATTCTTCGACTTGAGATACCACTGTGGGCGCATGAGACATCTTCCACACTTAGATGGCAGTCACGTCACCGATCTATTTAGATCAGACCTCCGCCTGTTCGTTGGGTGTGGATAGATCCTCAGGGTGTCCTGTGTGTGTCGAGATAGGATCCGTCAGTTCTGTGTATCAGAGCATAGGTAGTCCATATGATTAGCAATCAGATAAAAAACCATGGGCCTGTGGAACAATTTAGAAGTTAGTTCTAAATATTCTTTTTGAGATTGCTAATAGAACAGTCGAGTGGATAATCCCTATAGAGATTTGACGTTTACATCTATATCTTTGGGATTTATCCGGATACCTGTGACGGAGGAATTATACATTTTCCATGACCTCGACCTATATGATTCAGCGAGATTATCCGTGATCGTTATAATTTACGGGTGGATAAATTATGGACACAAAATTGGATTTCGTGACGGATATGCCTGAATCTAGAGAGTCTCACTAATGAAACATACTCGTAGAGCACTAGGGCAACATTTATAAATAATATTGATTATTTATAAAGTCGTTTAAAGGTTAAACGAAAAATACATGTGTAGGGACCCGATAGTCATTTCCTTAATTTTTGTGTATTTGTATTTAATGTTAAATTAATTCAAATACACATTAATTAATAGTCAAATTCAGATATTTGACTAATATTATATATATATATATATATATGTGTTTGATATTTATTGTAAATATAATACATATATTAAATATATTTGTATTTAATTAATTAATTATTTATTTAATTATTAAATGATTAAATTAATTAAAGTATGAATATTTTAAGTTATGATATTTTATTAATGGCTTGAGTTGTAATTGTTGACTAACTTTAATTCATTAAATGGTTTGATGATTAAAGTTGACAAGTTGTAAAGTTAAAATTAATTGAAACAAAAAGCAAATATCTAGATATTATTTGCTAGCAAAATTCGGCCAAGCCATTTTTTGTGCAAGTATATATTGTTTTGTTTCATTTAGGGTTTGCTAACCTAATACACTTTATCACAAACTCCATTAAAGAAAGAAAAAGAAGCTTGAGAGAAAGAAAGGCAAAAACCAAGAAAAACTTGGAATTTAGTAAGTATTTCCAACCTTCCATTAGAGAGAAAAATGTTCCTCTTGTTGTGGGCTTCATCTTGTGATGTTCTTGTGTTTTTCTATTCTTTATTCTTTGTATTTTTGGAGGATGGAAGTTTGATGATAGGGTTATGCATGTATAAAGAACATAGAATGCTTCTAAGGTGTTTACTAGCATTCTTTTGTAAGTTTGAGAAACTTGTTGCTAATCTAGAGTTTTTGACCCACTCTTAAATGACCTAGATTTGTTCTATAGTTGTTTCATTATGGTGAGGCTTGATTGTAATGGAAGAAACATGATTGAAGTATTGGATTTTGCTAATTTGGTTTAATTTGTTCAATTTGATGAAATTGAGAAAATATGGTTTAAGACCACTTCTGAATTTGGGGCTTTTCATTTATGTTGTGTATTTGGATGTGTATATGATACATATTAAATCTTATGTTGATTGGATTTCATTTGCATGTGTTTTGAACAATGGAAGTGTAAAATGCACATCCTCCCTTGTTATGCTCTCGGCCTTGGCTAAGAATTTGGGTTTGATTTGTTCCAATTTGAATTTGAATGTGTTTGACATATTAAATTCATATTAGAAATGATTTAGAATCATTCAAAATTGTTTTGAGCAATTTCAGATTAAAATAAACAAAATTGTATGTTTAAGGGCAATTCGGTAAATCCACATAAATTTTGATTTATTGTGTTTTATTTCATAATTTAATTATTGGGTAATTAAATAAATAAGTTTATTTAATTAATCCGAGAAAAAAATTTCAAATCGGAAAATTTTGATTTTCCATTATTCTGCTGCATTTCCGGTTTTCCGCAATAAAACCCCTTCAAAATGGTATCAGAGCGAGTATGATTATAGGCCCCCTAATATGATTAGCCCTTTAATTCAATGTTTAATCATGTTTTCTTAACTTTATACATGCATGTTTTAATCTAATTTGATTAGATTTAGGGTGTATGACACTTAGCGGAAAATCCATAATTAATAAGGTTTAAATGTAATTATGTATTTAATGCATGTTATGTGGTCTGTCTTGTCAATACGGTTTATAAATATTTCTCTGTGACTACATCCGAGACCGTGCCTCTACTGTGAGGATGTAGCCGATAGAGATTTATTTATACCGGATGTATATCAGATACTAGATAAATTCAAGCGAAATCGAAATCCTGAACGTGCCCTAGCTGTCAGGGTTACGCAAGTAACTTGAGTTTATCATTGACAAGTTTAACCTTGGTATGTCTTCTTGTGGGCCTGCCTTAGCAGCGACAACGAGAAACGACTAGGACCGGAAACTCAGGAGTCACTAGTGAGTGATTGACAAATGAGTTGTCTACCTGATGAATATACGTAGGCGAGACCGTGCCTCTGCTGTGAGCTGAAATATATTCACGGGATCCACTTTTCACTATTTGTATTTAATTTAATTATTAAATCTTTGTATTTTTTTTTAGGATTACAATATTGCATGATTTAGTGGGGGCATTTTTAGATTAAAAATCCATGATCTAGTTTATGCTTTTGATATTATATGAAACTGCTTAAATTTCTGCTAACCATTTTTCGTGATCTATATGATAGATTTGCGATGGCGGCACCATCCACTAATCAGTTTGCGCGTATGCTTGATGCGAACAAACTTAAAGGCGCCGATAACTTCGCCAATTGGGATCTAGATTTGAGGATTTTCCTCGATTCTGAGAAGTTGGGATATGTTCTTGAGGGTCCACTGCCCCTTGCTGTGGCAGAGGACGCTACACCGAAAGAACGCGAAGTCTTCCAAGCTTGGAATGATGATGATTTAAAGGTTAAATCATACATCTTAAGTTCGCTTTCACCGGGACTCAAGAAACAGTATTATGGCATGTCAGATGCTTATACTATGATGACACGATTAAGACAATCGTTTGAGAACCAAAAATAAGTTGTTGTTCATAAGGTCGCAATGGAACTGTTCCATGCGCGATTGGATGAGGGGCAAGCTGTTAGCCAACATGTTCTTCAGATGATCGATTTGATTGATCAATTGAGGCAACATAATTTCATTCTGAATGACATTCTCGGTATGAGTGTCATTCTTGGTTCGCTCTCAGCTTCTTATCGCCAGTTTGTGATGTACTTCAACATGAACGGGATTATCTGCACCTATCAAGAGCTGCATAGGATGTTGCTCACGACGGAAGAGGACCTCAAGAATGAAGTACCGACTCGCCCTCCGAGACCTACTTCTCTATATGCTTCTTCCCAGACTTGGTCAAAGGGAAAGAATAAGAAAGGGAATAAGAAGAAGGGTCTCGGTCCTCAACCACATGCAAAGATAGCAAAGTCCAAGAGGGCTTTTGAAGACAAGTTCCATCATTGCAGCAAGGTCAGGCACTGGAAAAGGAACTGTCCTAACTACATTGCCCAGCTAAGGAGGGAGAGAGAATCTACATCAGGTACATTTATTTTTCCAGTTATTGATTTATTTTTGGCTTGTGAAGCCGTTACATCCAGCTGGATTTTAGATTCTGCTTGTCCCATTCACATTTGCAATTCGTTGCAGGTGCTGAAGGAAAGTAGAAGACTGAAGCCTGGAGAGATGCAGTTGCGATTCGGGAGTGGAGACTCTCTGGATGCAGTTGCAGTGGGAGTATGCGAGATCTCATTACCGAATGTGACACTTTTGTTGAATGACTGTCATTTTGTACCAGGATGTGTAGCTAATATTATAACACTTTTTGTATTGGATACAGAAGGCTTTCGCATTAATATTAATGTAGGCACTGTATTTTTACACATAAGTCCCTATGATGAGTCTCATTTTGGAGACACTACCTTTTAAGTCACGGAGGTCACGGAAAACGGACATCGGAAGGGGAAATTCAGAATAAACAAGGTTCACTGTTTTCGTTGGTGCTGCGTTCGTGTGTACGTTCGAACGTAAAACATATTGCAGGCGTTCGTGCCGCGTTCGAGGAAGCGTTCGAACGGTGTCGGTAATTCTGGTTTTGCTGCTAGCCTCACATTAAGCCCAATTCGCCCAAGCCTTGGCCCACACGTCCAAGCCCATAAAACACATCCCAATTTAAATAATTAAAAACATTAACTAAATAAGATAATAATTAAATTAATTAAATAATTAAATAAAACATATACCAAACATAAAATAAACAATTACCAACTTAAACTAAAATCATGCCTAATTTAAATAATTCATATACTAAAATTAAAATAAAATATGCCTAATTAAAATCAATCATAACCAATTAAAGCCAATCATATATTTGACTTCCTAATCTAATAAGACATCTACCAATTTAAATTAGTTGACTTCCTAATTCAATAAGATATCCACCAATTTAGATTAGTTGACTTCCTAATTTAAAATATTTTGTCCTCCCTCAATCTTGTATATACCATTCCTATCACTCCTAATTTGGAAACAAATCTCTTCCTTGTGAGACAAGGGCAAACCCTAGCTCTCTTCTATATAAACATGCACTAACCTAGCCAACTGGTCTCTCTCCACTTTCTCTAATACACGCCCAAGACATCAAGACACTCTCCATATCACACGTAAACTACAAAACACAAACAACACACACAACAACCCTTCACTCACCAAATTAACGAGAACAACACACAGCAGCCCCTAACCCTTGAAATCAGCCCATGACAGCACCGAAACTACCCCTGAAATCAGTCCCAAACAGCAGCCCAATACCTCCCCAAACACACCAAAACCGTAGCCTAAAACACCAAAAGAGCACCCAAAAAACAGTCCACCAAGAACATCAAAACAGTCCACCAAGAACATCAAAACAGTCCACCAATAACATCAAAACAGTCCACAAACAGTAAGCAAAAAATACAGAGGAAACAGCAGCGAAACCACAAGGAAACAGCAGCAAAACGGAGTCAAAACAGTAGCTCGAGCGGTCGAACAGCGAAGGAAAGGACAAACCAGTGAACCAGAAAAGTTACGGAGCTTTACCCCTTCCGATCTTCGTGAAACGCGAGTCCGAGAGACGGTTTAAAAGGTTAGACCTGAGGGTACTTCCCATACTCATCTTCATTTGATTCTTGTTATTTATTTTGACTGTATTTTACTTCTTTGTTGAATATTGTTTATGTATGATGTGTGTTGTGGGTATTCGATGAATGGAAGAGTGTCATCTCTTGTGGTATATAGGATGGAAACCCAGACGTAAATTCCGTAGCCGAATCCGAATGGACGGTAGTGCGTTCTGTACTTGGGATACAACTCCACGTACCACTTGAGTAAACGACACCTTCTTTTGCTTCATGATTGGATTGATTTATTTATTTCTCGTCACTTGAATTATGCATGTTGCTTATTCCTGCATGGTTCAATCAAGCACATGGGCTTAGTAAGTGGAATGAAATACCCCCTATGGGGAGGGGTTAAAGCCCTTTACCACGATGTTTTGCCGCGCCGGTTGATGTGTGTCCGGTCGGATGTAAGATGTGTTCAATCGGGGATACTTAGTTTGATATGATTGTCTTTATGTTTGTATGCATGATGCGATCGAGCGCATGGGCTTAGTAAGTGCGATGAGAGGTCCTTTAATTGAAGAGGTTAAAATCCTTTACCACGATGCTTCGCCGCGCCTCGCATTGTACTATTTGTCATTTATGTATTGCGTCTCATATCATGCATCATGTCTGTTACCGTTCGAACGCGTTTACGAACGCAACTCGAACGCGTATGTATTTTGCCTTATCATGCATCAGGTCTTATTTCCGTTCGAACGCGTTCACAAACGCCATACGAACGTGAGCATTCTGTTTCATTTCCGTTCGAACGCGTTTACAAACGCTACTCGAACGAGAACCTTCTGTTTACCGTTCGAACGCGTCTACGAACGCTGCACGAACGCACACGGTAAACATATCCTCTTGCATCACATTACGACATGTCCATCTTAGCATATAGTTACCCATTTTCTACGTTATGCATTTGTATTACCTCTCTAGTTGTCTATTTCTGTTATGCGCTTAAATATCTTTTCTTAATATGCATGCTAGTAAGAATGCTATTTATTTGCGCTTCTGTGTCCGCCAATGCGTTCCTTAACTTGTATGCTTACCATATGATAATCCTTATGTATGTAAAATGAGACATAGATTACATGCAAATAGGCTGTATGCAAATTCGAATATGTGTTACATATAAATTTAGATGAACTTGTTGATGTATGTATGTGAATGTAGAAGCATGATATTCTTGGAAAAAAATGTTATTTAAGCCTGGTTAAATTATTACATAAATCCTTTTATTACAAGTGACATAAGTAAGGGACCATTCCGAACCCAACGGTTTGAGGTCTTCCCTTGCGAGGGGTGAGTGCGGCCTTAAATCTCATTTTCCCGGTTCACACCGGGTGGCGACTCCATTACTCTCCGGTTTAGTCCCTCGTGGCTACTCCGTACTCCCAACTAGGCCACGAGCCTAGGACAGCATGCGTCGCCCAGATTCCTGTGTTCCCACAGTCTGGCGACTCCACTGGGGATAGAGAATTGGCCCCGAAATATTGTTTTGTAATGTTTGGATTTATGTTTTAATTGACCGTGTCTATAGTGGATGAAATAGGGGTTTAATCAAAGACATTTTGAGGCTAGGTAATGGTTCGGTGTCTTCCTTCACTCACTACCTTTCTAGAAGTAAAAGCTGTGAAGGCACCTAGATAGCCATCTACTCGTAGCCTTTTGTGATGGACTAATTTGGAGGACTCGTTGTTTATTCCTGACACCAAGCGATAAGAGCCTAAGAGGCTTGGGTATTTAAGTGAGCCTCGCTCCACCTTCCCTCTGGGGAATCTACAACGGGAAATCCATTTGACAGTCCGTCGCACACCATAGCTCACTGGCACGTACCTTAGTGTATAAAAAAAGGTGTGCTCACTTGGTCGCTCGAACCCTTGAGTGGGGAGACCTAGTTGTGGGCCATCCTTCGCCGGTGAGAGCCTTTGTCTATACTCCTACGAACCCACCCATAGACCGGGTTGGCTAAAGTAACAATTAATTTCTTGAATATGTGCTTGTGGATCATCCTCATTTGGGCCATTGTCATTTGGATCCATTCAGACCTTTTAAGTCACGGAGGTCAAGGAAAACGGACATCGGAAGGGGAAATTCAGAATAAACAAGGTTCACTGTTTTCGTTGGTGCTGCGTTCGTGTGTACGTTCGAACGTAAAACATATTGCAGGCGTTCGTGCCGTGTTCGAGGAAGCGTTCGAACGGTGTCGGTAATTCTGGTTTTGCTGCTAGCCTCACATTAAGCCCAATTCGCCCAAGCCTTGGCCCACACGCCCAAGCCCATAAAACACATCCCAATTTAAATAATTAAAAACATTAACTAAATAAGATAATAATTAAATTAATTAAATAATTAAATAAAACATATACCAAACATAAAATAAACAATTACCAACTTAAACTAAAATCATGCCTAATTTAAATAATTCATATACTAAAATTAAAATAAGATATGCCTAATTAAAATCAATCCTAACCAATTAAAGCCAATCATATATTTGACTTCCTAATTTAATAAGACATCTACCAATTTAAATTAGTTGACTTCCTAATTCAATAAGATATCCACCAATTTAGATTAGTTGACTTCCTAATTTAAAATATTTTGTCCCCCCTCAATCTTGTATATACCATTCCAATCACTCCTAATTTGGAAACAAATCTCTTCCTTGTGAGACAAGGGCAAACCCTAACTCTCTTCTATATAAACATGCACTAAACTAGCCACCTGGTCTCTCTCCACTTTCTCTAATACACGCCCAAGACATCAAGACACTCTCCATATCACACGTAAACTACAAAACACAAACAACACACACAACAACCCTTCCCTCACCAAATTAACGAGAACAACACACAGCAGCCCCTAACCCATGAAATCAGCCCCTGACAGCACCGAAACTACCCCAGAAATCAGCCCCAAATAGCAGCCCAATACCTCCCCAAACACACCAAAACCGTAGCCTAAAACACCAAAAGAGCACCCAAAAAATAGTCCACCAAGAACATCAAAACAGTCCACCAAGAACATCAAAACAGTCCACAAACAGTAAGCAAAAAATACAGAGGAAACAGCAGTGAAACCACAAGGAAACAGCAGCAAAATGGAGTCAAAACAGTAGCTCGAGCGGCCGAACAGCGAAGGAAATGACAAACCAGTGAACCAGAAAAGTTGCGGAGCTTTACCCCTTCCGATCTTCGTGAAACGCGAGTCCGAGAGACGGTTTAAAAGGTTAGACCTGAGGGTACTTCCCATACTCATCTTCATTTGATTCTTGTTATTTATTTTGATTGTATTTTACTTCTTTGTTGAATATTGTTTATGTATGATGTGTGTTGTGGGTATTGGATGAATGGAAGAGTGTCGTCTCTTGTGGTATATAGGATGGAAACCCAGACGTAAATTCCATAGCCGAATCCGAATGGACGGTAGTACGGTCTGTACTTGGGATACAACTCCACGTACCACTTGAGTAAACGACACCTTCTTTTGCTTCATGATTGGATTGATTTATTTATTTCTCGTCACTTGAATTATGCATGTTGCTTATTCCTGCATGGTTCAATCAAGCACATGAGCTTAGTAAGTGGAATGAAAGACCCCCTATGGGGAGGGGTTAAAGCCCTTTACCACGATGCTTTGCCGCGCCGGTTGATGTGTGTCCGGTTGGATGTAAGATGTGTTCAATCGGGGATACTTAGTTTAATATGATTGTCTTTATGTTTGTATGCATGATGCGATCGAGCGCATGGGCTTAGTAAGTGCGATGAGAGGTCCTCTAATTGAAGAGGTTAAAATCATTTACCACGATGCTTCGCCGCGCCTCGCATTGTACTATTTGTCATTTATGTATTGCGTCTCATTTCATGCATCAGGTCTGTTACCGTTCGAACGCGTTTACGAACGCAACTCGAACGCGCATGTATTTTGCCTTATCATGCATCAGGTCTTATTTCCGTTCGAACGCGTTCACAAACGCCATACGAACGTGAGCATTCTGTTTCATTTCCGTTCGAACGCGTTTACGAACGCTACTCGAACGAGAACCTTCTGTTTACCGTTTGAACGCGTCTACGAACGCTGGACGAACGCACACGGTAAACAGATCCTCTTGCATCACATTACGACATGTCCATCTTAGCATATAGTTACCCCTTTTCTACGTTATGCATTTGTATTACCTCTCTAGTTGTCTATTTCTGTTATGCGCTTAAATATCTTTTCTTAATATGCATGCTAGTAAGAATGCTATTTATTTGCGCTTCTGTGTCCGCCAATGCGTTCCTTAACTTGTATGTTTACCATATGATAATCCTTATGTATGTAAAATGAGACATAGATTACATGCAAATAGGCTGTATGCAAATTCGAATATGTGTTACATTTAAATTTAGATGAACTTGTTGATGTATGTATGTGAATGTAGAAGCATGATATTCTTGGAAATAAGTGTTATTTAAGCCTGGTTAAATTATTACATAAATCCTTTTATTACAAGTGACATAAGTAAGGGACCATTCCGAACCCAACGGTTTGAGGTCTTCCCTTGCGAGGGGTGAGTGCGGCCTTAAATCTCATTTTCCCGGTTCACACCGGGTGGCGACTCCATTACTCTCCGGTTTAGTCCCTCGTGGCTACTCCGTACTCCCAACTAGACCACGAGCCTAGGACAGCATGCGTCGCCCAGATTCCTGTGTTCCCACAATTAAGAACTGTTCTTTGTATTTATATGATAAAAGTAATTTTCAGATCATTTGTTGTCCAAACCAGCATGGTCATTATACATTGCAAACTTCAAAAGATATTTTAAATACTGGAGTTAATAAACGTAGTTTACCTGTAATTAATAATACTGAACTTTGGCATATGCGACTAGGTCAAATAGGCGTTAAACGCCATACCCAATTGGTTAGGAATGGTTTGATACCAGATCTCACCATTGAATCCTATCCAACTTGTGAATCGTGTATTCAGGGTAAGATGACCAAAGCCCCATTTTCTGGTGTTGGACATCGCGCCACTAACTTACTAGAACTCGTACATTCTGATGTATGTGGTCCACTAAGTCAGATTGCTCACAATGGTTATTCGTACTTCGTTACCTTTACCGATGATCTGTCACGGTACGGCTATGTCTGTTTGATGCGAAATAAATCGGAAACCTTTGAAAAGTTCAAGGAATTCCGAAATGAAGTAGAAAATTAAACTGGTCAATATATTAAATGCCTTCGATCTGATCGAGCCGGAGAATATATGAGTGTTGAGTTCATTGATTATATGATGGAGAATGAGATTCTCGCTCAATATACTCCTCCAGGTACTCCACAGCACAATGGAGTGTCTGAGAGGAGAAATCAGACTTTATTAGATATGGTCCAATCGATGTTGAGTTTCACAGATTTTCCATATTACTTATGGGCTACTCTCTTTTAACAGCTGCACATCTTTTGAATAAGATTCCTTCAAAAGCTGTTCCTACGACTCCGTATGAGATATGGTTCGGTAGGAGACCAAATCTTAGTTACATTAAGGTTTGGGGTTGTCCTGCCTATGTCAGGGTGACTCAGCAAGATAAGCTTTCACCTCGAGGGCAAAAGTTTAGGTTTGTCGGATATCCTTCGAATACGAGGGGATATTTGTTCTATGATACCGAGCATCGAAATGTGTTCATAGCTCGCTTTGCAAAATTTCTAGAAGTAGAATTTTTGTCAGAAGGTGGTAATCATAGACATGTTGAACTTGATGAAGTCCAACCTGAAAACAACGAACCAACGGAGGAACCTGAAGTTCAAGTAGATGAAGGACCTTCAACACACACACTCCGTAGGTCAGAAAGGGTATCTAGACCTCCTAAACGCTTGTATTTTATACAAGAAAAGAGTCTAGATGTTCTCTTAATTGAAGAGACTGATCTTTTGACCTATAGAGAATCGATGTTGGACATCGACTACGTGAAATGGAAAAGTGCCATGAAATTCGAGATAGACTCAATGTATGAGAATCAAGTTTGGGACTTGGTTTCACTTCCCGAAGGAATTGTTCCTATCGGTTGTAAATGGGTTTACAAAAGGAAGCGAGGGCATGATAGATGGTAAGGTTGAAACTTACAAGGCCCGACTGGTAGCAAAAGGTTACACGCAGCGACCTGGCGTCGACTACGATGAAACTTTTTCACCAGTAGCAATGCTTAAGTCTATTCGGATTTTGCTTTCTATAACTGCGTATCATGACTACGAGATTTGGCAAATGGATGTCAAAACGGCTTTTCTAAATGGATTTCTTGATGAAGAAATCTATATGGAACAGCCGGAAGGTTTTGCATCCAGCGAAAACTCGGGTATGGTATGTAAGCTTAAGAAGTCCATTTATGGACTTAAACAAGCTTCACGAAGTTGGAATCTTCGATTCGAAGAGATTATTAGATCGTCTGATTTTCTCAAGAATTCTGAAGAATCCTGTGTGTATCAGAAGGCCAGTGGGAGCATGGTCGTATTTTTAGTCCTATATGTTGATGACATCCTAATAATTGGGAATGATTTAGGTATGTTACAAAGCATCAAAGCGTACCTCTGTAAGAATTTCTCGATGAAGGACCTGGGAGAAGCTTCCTATGTTTTAGGGATAAAACTCTATAGAGATAGACAAAGGTGGCTGATTGGGTTATCCCAATCAACGTACATAGATAAGATCTTGGAACGGTTTAATTTTGGTAACTGTAAGACAGCAAACATACCGTTCAGACATGGGATTCATCTTTCGAAGAAGATGAGTCCACAAACAGAAGATGAGAATGTTAGAATGTCTAACCAACCTTATTCTTCATGTTTAGGTAGCATAATGTATGTTATGTTATGTACAAGGCCTGATATGAATTTCGCTGTTAGCGTAACTAGTCGATATTAGTCCAATCCAGGTAATGACCATTGGATGGCCATTAAACATATCCTGAAGTATCTTAAAGGTACTAAGGATAAGTTAATAATTTATGGAGGAAACAAACTGCAAGTTAACGGGTATACAGACTCCGATTTCCAATCGGATCCCGATGATAGAAAGTCTACATCTGGATTCGTATTTACCCTTAACGGAGGTGTAGTTTGATGGAAGAGTTCCAAACAGGGATCAACAGCAGATTCCACCACTGAGGCAGAATATATTGCAGCTTCTGAAGCTGCAAAAGAGGCTGTGTGGATAAATAATTTTATCACAGAATTGAGAGTTGTCCCAAGTATCGAGAATGCGATTCCGTTATACTGTGATAATACTGGAGCCATTGCGCAAGCAAATGAACCGAGAGCGCATCAAAAGTCGAAGCATGTGGAACGAAAGTACCACATCATTCGAGAGATTGTGTCGCGAGGGGATATTGTCGTGTGCAAGGTACCGAGTGAAGATAATGTAGCAGACCCGCTGATGAAGGCCATACCTCCGAAGTTGTTTGATAAACACGTGGAGTCGATGGGTATTAGATACAATCGTTATTGGCACTAGAGCAAGTGAGAGTTTTTGTTGGGGTTGGTGCTCAGAGCGCCAATTCCCGGTTATATTTCTTTATGAATACTTCTGTAAAACGTTATTATTATGAATAATATATGCAGTTTCCATAATATAATGTATCTTTTAATATGGTAAAGACGTAATGACCTTAGAATGACTAGTCATGATGCTGTTGCAAAAGCGTCGCAACTGACATTGAGTTGTATCATGACATTGTCATTCTCAGACAGTTCATGGTCAAGGTTTACACTACTTGGTCAGTAAAGTAAACCCGTTGAGACCGGTACATGTCGTATACTGGAATATATGATTCTAATGGTTTCTCAATGAACCATAAGTCTTGGAGACTAGTATAGACATGTAGGTGTTTATAGCGGATAAACACTGAACGACTCACTGAAGATTCTTAATGGATGGTACATCAACGTCAATAAGAATCTTATCGGGTTGAATAACACTTGTGATTCTTCGACTTGAGATACCACTGTGGGCGCATGAGACATCTTCCACACTTAGATGGCAGTCACGTCACCGATCTATTTAGATCAGACCTCCGCCTGTTCGTTGGGTGTGGTTACATCCTCAGGGTTTCCTGTGTGTATCGAGATAGGATCCGTCAGTTATGTGTATCAGAGCATAGGTAGTCCATATGATTAGCAATCAGATAAAAAACCATGGGCCCGTGGTACAATTTAGAAGTTAGTTCTAAATATTCTTTTTGAGATTGCTAATAGAATAGTCGACTGGATAATCCCTATAGAGATTTGACGTTTACATCTATATCTCTGGGATTTATTCGGATACCTGTGACGGAGGAATTATACATTTGCCATGACCTCGACCTGTATGATTCAGTGAGATTATCTGTGATCGTCATAATTTACGGGTGGATAAATTATGGACACGAAATTGGATTTCGTGACGGATATGTCTGAATCTAGACAGTCTCACTAATGAAACTTACTCTTAGAGCACTAGGGCAACATTTATAAATAATATTGATTATTTATAAAGTCGTTTAAAGGTTAAACGAAAAATACATGTGTATCGACCCGATAATCATTTCCTTAATTTTTGTGTGTTTATATTTAATGTTAGATTAATTCAAATACACATTAATTAATAGTCAAATTCATATATTTGACTAATATCATATATATATCTGTGTGTGTGTTTGATATTTATTGTAAATACAATACATATATTAAATATATTTGTAATTAATTAATTATTTAATTGTTAAATGATTAAATTAATTAAAGTATGAATATTTTAAGTTATGATATTTTATTAATGGCTTGAGTTTCAATTGTTGACTAACTTTAATTCATTAAATGGTTTGATGATTAAAGTTGACATGTTGTAAAGTTAAAATTAATTGAAACAAAAAGCAAATATCTAGATATTATTTGCAAGCAAAATTCGGCCAAACCATTTTTTGTGCAAGTATATATTGTTTTGTTTCATTTAGGGTTTGCTAACCTAATACACTTTATCACAAACTCCATTAAAGAAAGAAAAAGAAACTTGAGAGAAAGAAAGGCAAAAACCAAGAAAAGCTTGGAATTTAGTAAGTATTTACAACCTTCTATTAGAGAGAAAAATGTTCCTCTTGTTGTGGGCTTCATCTTGTGATGTTCTTGTGTTTTTCTATTCTTTATTCTTTGTATTTTTGGAGGATGGAAGTTTGATGATAGGGTTATGCATGTATAAAGAACATAGAATGCTTCTAAGGTGTTTACTAGCATTCTTTTATAAGTTTGAGAAACTTGTTGCTAATCTAGAGTTGTTGACCCATTCTTAAATGACCTAGATTTTTTCTATAGTTGTTTCATTGTGGTGAGGCTTGATTGTAATGGAATAAACATGATTAAGTATTGGATTTTGCTAATTTGGTTTAATTTGTTCAATTTGATGAAATTGAGAAAATAGGGTTTAAGACCACTTCCAAATTTGAGGATTTTCATTTATGTTGTGTATTTGGATGTGTATATGATACATATTAAATCTTATGTTGATTGGATTTCATTTGCATGTGTTTTGAACAATGGAAGTGCAAAATGCTCATCCCCCTTTGTACGGCTCTCGGCCTTGGCTAAGAATTTGGGTTTGATTTGTTCCAATTTGAATTTGAATGTGTTTGACATATTAAATTCATATTAGAAATGATTTAGAATCATTCAAAATTGTTTTGAGCAATTTCAGATTAAAATAAACAAAATTGTATGTTTAAGGGTAATTCGGTAAATTCACATAAATTTTGATTTATTGTGTTTTATTTCATAATTTAATTATTGGGTAATTAAATAAATAAGTTTATTTAATTAATCCGAGAAAAATTTTTGAAATCGTAAAATTTTGATTTTCCACTATTCCGCTGCGTTACCGATTTTCCGCAATAAAACCCTTTCACCAAGAATCGAGCAAACTGCTTGTCCAGTTTATTTTTCGGAAGACGTTGAGGAAAAGATGGAGGTGGAGTGATCTGTTCTTTTTCTTTTTCTTTTGCTTCTTTTTACTCCATATGTGGAACTGCATCTTTTGGAACTTCTTCAATTGTTGCCTTGATTCCAACATCTTTGTTTATTTCAGTACCGCTTTTCAAGGTAAAGGCTTGACATTGCTCCTTCCCTCGGTTCCTTGAATTTGGTTCCGTGTTGCTGGGAAGATTTCCTGGCAGTCTGTAACTCTGAGCATTGGCCAATTGTCCAATTTGATTTTCCAGCGCTTTGATAGAAGCAGATTGGCTTTGAAACATAGCATCATATGCTGCTTGTTGCTTTTTGAACATCTCTTCAATCCATTCTTTCATTTCTGGTTCTTTTTCAAACCCCTGGCTTTTTTTCTGTTGCTGGAATCCAGGTGGTGGAAAATTCTTTTGCCCTGAATTATTGCTCCATGAAAAATTGGGATGATTCATCCACCCTCGGTTGTAGGTGTTGTAATATGGATTGTTCCCCTATCTGTTGAAATTGTTGACATAATTCACCGTCTCTTCAAGTTGGCTTGGTTATGGTGCTCCTCCAAAAGGTGAACTTGTGGCTCCAATGTTGCTTTGAGTGCTGAGAGTCTCCATGATTTTTCATATCTGATCCAGTTTGGCACTGATTGCTGTATTGGCTCCAACTTCATAAATTCCTGCAATTCTTTGAATCATGCTCTTTTTTGTTGGCCACAAGGAATTGTTGTTGGCCATTTCTTCGATTAGGTCACAGGCTTCATCTTCTCCTTTTTCCATCAAAGCTCCTCCAGCAGCCGCATCAATTGTGGTTCTCATCAGTCTAGAAAGTCCATTACAGAAAGTTTGGACTTGAAGCCATTTTGGAATCTCATGGTGAGGACATTTCCGGAGCAAATCTTTGTACCTTTCCCAAGCTTCATAGAGAGAATCTGAGTCAAGTTGTACAAAGGATGTGATGTCATTCCTCAGTTTTGCTGTTCTGGCTGGTGGAAAGTACTTTGCAAAGAAATTTGGTGGCTAGATTGTTCCAAGTTGTGATGGAACCAGCTGGTAGTGAATGTAGCCAAGCTTTTGCTCTGTCTTTCAAGGAATATGGAAAAACTCGAAGTCTCATAGCTTCTTCAGCTCCTCGGTTGTAATTGAAAGTGCCGCAAACTTCCAGGAAGTTGTTGATGTGGGCATTAGGATCTTCAGTTGCATTCCCCCAAACTGTAGTGACTGCTGAATCATATGAATGCATGTTTTGATGTCACATGCATTTGCTGGTAAGGGAGGAAGTACAATACAGAAAATAAGGCCATCTACCACCGGAATGGTTCTGTCTCAAATGGGAATTGGTGGTGCAACCTCCAAAGGTTCAGGTTCCATGTTAACGATTGCTTCTTGGCTTTCTCGCGTTTCCCCTCTTAACTGTCTGATAGTTCTTTCAATCTATGGGTCAAGCGGTCAGATTTCAAAGCTTCTGGTTCGTCTCGAAAGTAGGTTTACGAAAGTATGTTTAAGAAAATTCAATATTAAGAAACTATCTAAGGTTGTGAATCTTTCTAATATCTTTTAAAAGATAAAGTGGTTATTTCATGTTTGTGTAATAAATCGGTTTACTAACCTAGAACACGAAATTATACGAAAGCCTCTGTCGACGGTCAGACGCAAATACCTAGTATAACCCAATTGAACCATATGTCTGTCAACCAAATGATATTTGACTCAATAATTGTGTTGACGTGGCGATGACGTGGCGACACGTGGTGAAAGTGATTGTCGGCACCGTAGGATTGCGACAGGTGGCACACTGTGATTGGCTGATGATGACGTGGCGAGTTGACTCGGTCTACGACTGATGTGGACGATAATGTAGCTGACACGTGGAGTGACACGTGGCGACATGTGGCGATGGCGATTGTCAGCACCATAGGATGATGACACGTGGCACGGCGCATGTTAGCAGATCGACTGAGAGGTTGACATGTGGCACGACGCACGTTAGCAAAGTCAAACTTCTCAGATTCTGACACGTGTCCCCGGCGTACGTTAGCATGGAGCGGCGCACGTTAGGCGTCGTGACGCGCCAAAAGACGATTTTGCCCTTTTTGTCCATTTTCACTGTTTTGGCCTAAAATCACCTCCAGAATGTCCTGAAACTTTATTTATCTACAAAATAACACAAAACACATCAAAATATTCACAAAACTCAAGAAACTATACAAAATATTAGGTCAAATAAGTGGGAAAAAGTGATACATTTACCAATTATCACACCCCCAAACCTAACATTTTGCTAGTCCTCGAGCAAAACACCGAATAAAATAACATAAACATCTTTAAAATAAATTTAACTAAGCCACTTTCGTATGGATCACAGTTGCATTTAGCGTATGCAACAAGCCTTTAAACCCCTAGGTGTCCCTAGTGGACGAGTTGTAGTCTCGTGAGAGTTTACAGCAATGATACCCACCAACATTTTACAAAAGTAAAAAAGGTAGTGAAACTAATGAACACAAAAGCAAAAAGACAAGAGAAAATAGAATAAAGAAGTTAGTGACTAATCAGGTGAAACTTCTACTCTAAGTTACTAGTTGTTTTGTATATTTCTAAATTAACGAATAAGTAAATTCTCCGATTATATTTACCATTCTCCATATACACAGCCAACAAAATATTAATCAACTCATTTTTTCCCACAACAGTCACAAGTGCAATTGATAAGAGAGTAATATTTTCGTCCTAAAATTTTATCAGAATTCACACCTTTTTGTAGTAATGGAATAATTTTTTTTTTTTTTTCTTTGATTTTTGATTTTTTTTATTTATATACAATATCTTCCATCTATATAGCGAGTGTTGGGTCGGTGGCTCCCAAACCAGTTGTCTTTAGGGCACCAGGTGTTAAGACACACCTACGGACTTAATTACTCATACTTCAGATATATATATTTTTGCAACATCCTCGATCCATGTAGCGAGCTTTGGGCCATCGACTCCTAAACCAGTTGGCTTTAGGGCAATAGGTGTTAAAACACCCTTACAGACTTAATAACTCGGATCTCAGATGTGTTTTTTTTGTACTCTATCACTTTTTGAGACGATTCCTTCAATTAAACTAGATCACTGAATATTACAAACTTTTCAATTACAACTCATGTCCATATGTTACCATGCATGTTAATAATACCTGCCAACTGAGCATATGAAGATCAATTTTAGTCAGTTTTATGGAGAATTTACAAATTAAATAATTCAAAAGGAAATAAACAAAAATTAACTTGTTTCGAAAATGGGTTGAAATACGTATCAGGAGTGGGAACTCCTTACACAGCTATCTCTCACCAATTTCACATTTTTAGTCAAAATAAAAACACAAAATATTTTTGTAATTTTTGAAAAAATTTCAATTTTTTTTTTGTATTTTTCGAAAAATTTTGGACTAAAAAAAAAAACAACACACAACTAAAAACAAGATATTGATCAACCAATTCCCTCCTCCAAACCTAAATGAGACATTGTCCCCAATGTTTTAAACAGTAGAAGAAGAGTTTAGAAGATAGTACATGGTTAGCTGAAATTCTACACGAAAAGTTAAAGGTTAAGATCCAGATTAATCCGACGTCTCTTACCACGATCGTTCTCGGACCAATTTATCTTTGAAATGATAGGGTCAATTTGTGGTTCATAGGCTAAGATTTGGTCAGTTAGATCCGGAGCAATTCTGGCAGTAAAGAGGAGTTATTTCATAGGTTTTTTCACGAACCCATTTCTCCGGGCATCATCAAGAAATACACAAAGAAAATCATAAAATCCTTCAACGTTGTATAGTCAAAGCGGTTTTTGGTGTATGTTCAAGTTTTCCCAAGATAACACTGTTAAAATTTCCTTCAATGTACCCAAGCCACCGGGTAAAGCAATAAAAGCATCAGCACAATTAATCATTTCTACCAGTCGTTCAGACATACCTGGCAATTAGTTCTTCTCCGTTTGATGGTCCATTAAGATTTGCCTCCGCCAAGGGTTTTGGGATGATTCCCAAGACTTGAATGCCTCCTTCCTGTACAACCTTTGAAACAATCCTTATTAGTCCAAGATTGACTCCGCCATATACTAAGTGCATATTCCTTGCAGCTAAGACTCGACCCAGTTCATGTGCTGCTGCTATGTATTGTGGCTTAACACCAACATTAATACCGCAAAATACACAGATGTTTTCAACTCGTCTTCTTGAAGTGGTTTCCATGTTTTACTCTGGATGTCTTCAAAAGTGCAATAATTAGTTGAATTTATAACACCTGAAAATGGTGAGTAAAATAATAGCACTAGTACCTGCCAAATGACAATTATTAGTTAACAGTAAAATAAATCATGATAGTCAAAAAGGGCTGGATCATATCGGAGAAAATAAAAGAAAACATCAAAACAAATCACAATTATTAGGAAAAGACAAAGATATATAATATGTACAAGAAACATAGCGGCTTGATTGACGTCTATGCGTCAGGAACAAGCTTCCCATCCAATTTTCTTATAAATTGGCAAACAGGGTCTTTTTGAGTCATATTCCCGAGACTTAACAGTTGTCTTTCTTTTTGGAATTGTATATGTAATTTGTGAATGGCTATATGAACATATCCACTGGGATGCGTCTCAAGAGTTGAAGATATATCATCTACAGACTCCTTACTCAAGTCATCCCTAATGAATTTAATTTTGTTTTCGCGATTATCAGACACCATTCCTAAAGAACGACAACGAGTATTGCAATTCCAGCGTGCACATTTATAACAAACACCCATTTGTTTAGCTCTATGTTTATTTGCATAAGTGCTTTGTCCAAAACCGGGCAAATAAGAATTACAGGAATCAGAATACTCATCTGCTAATCGGACCCATGCTTCGATTACCCAATGAATGTCATTAGTAACACCATTGATCGTTAGTAGTCTCATCTGTTCCAAGCGAGCTTCGTAAACTTTCATCAGAGATTTTTGAGGGAGAGAAGGAAATTGCTTGTGAAGATTTGCGAGAACTTCTTCCATCCTGAAATGACTTAATCTGCAAAAACTAAACACACAAAATGAAATTACACCAAATCACAATATATACAAAAATTGCATGGGTTGCCTCCATGCGAGCGCTAAGTTTAACGTCGTCAGCTAGACGTGACTGACCGAACGTTAGGCTGGATCTGAAAGTGTGACACTTTCTTTTTGTCGCTCAATTGATTCTCCCCAGTAGTGCTTGACACGCTGAATGTTAACCTTGAATGTTTCGTTGGTGTTGGGATCCAGTAACTCAATAGCTCCATAAGGTAAAACCTGAGTGATCACAAATAGACCTGACCATCTTGATTTCAACTTTCCAGGGAAAAGTTTCAACCTCGAGTTGTACAACAACACATGCTGCCTTGGTTCCAACTGTTTGTGCACACTATTTTTCGGTCATGCCATTTCTTGGTCTTTTCCTTGTACAATCTGGCATTCTCATAAGCCTGTAAGCGAAATTCCTCCAATTCGTTGAGTTGGTGGAGTCTTTTCTCTCATACAGCGTGTGGATCAAGATTCAACTTCTTCAGTGCCCAGTACGCCTTGTGCTCAAGCTCAACTGGCAGATGACACGCTTTCCCAAACACCATTCTATATGGGGAAATACCAATGGGTGTCTTGTAAGCTGTTCGGTAGGCCCATAATGCGTCATCCAATTTTATTGACCAGTCCCTCCTAGTTGATCGACTGATTCTCTCCAAGATTATTTTGATTTCCCTGTTTGAAACTTCAACCTGTCCATTTGATTGTGGATGGTAAGGAGTGGCAACCTTGTGAGTAACTCTGTATTTAGATAGGAGTGCATCAAAGTATATGTTGCAGAAATTTGTACCACCATCACTGATAATTGCACGAGGTGTTCCGAACCGAGTGAAAATATTCTTTTTAAGGAATTTGATCACCATTTTTGAATCATTGGATGGCAGTGCAATTGCTTCAACCCATTTGGAGACGTAATCTACCGCAACCAGTATGTACAGGTTTCTGAATGATGGAACGAAGGGTCCCATAAAATCAATACCCCACACTTCGAATATCTCCACTTCTAAAATGTTTTGCAAAGGTCTTTCAATTC
>SKCR01028045.1:0-43536 GCA_019454045.1 Zanthoxylum bungeanum
ACAATCCATCTGTCATAGGCTATCGGAGTTGTACTTAGGAAACATAGAATACACTTCAAGTTTCCGAGGCCCATATCTCATGTCGATATGTCCACGATTCTTTACAACTGATACGATCCACCCTAGGTGATCGGCTTTGGCCAAAGTCTTAACAATCGTGACTTACTCACATAGATATCTAAACCTCTTATGGTATATATACGGGCCGACGGATCCTTCCTTGATTCGCACTTGATTAACGAGTGTATCGGTCCACACCCAACAAATATCTAGAGGTCAGACTATGATTTCTGACATACATGACATCAAAGTGTGGAGGATCTCACACAAAATCAATGTTATCATATAGTCAAAGGATAACATACGTTACTCGACTCGAGGAGATTCCTATTGACGGTGGTGTGTACTTTCAACTATTATGAATCACTTGTGAGTCATTCAATATTCGGTCCAACTAATATCCACACGTCTATACAAGCTTTCAAAGCTCATGGTACATTGGGTTAAACCAAAATAGTAGCAAACCATAAATAAATAAAATATAGTACGTATCTCATTGGCCTGGTTGGATATTCTTAATAGTAGCCAATATATTCTTATTAATAGGCCGAATAATCTTAATGATAGGTCAGATATTCTTAACAGTAGGCCAAATATTCTTAATGGTTGGCCGAATACTATTAATGGAAGGTCGGATATCGACTTATGTCTGGTCGAATATACAGTAAGTCTGATCAAACATACCATGTGAACCAAACATGAGGGTCAAAAATAGAAATATGCAGAAATTAACAGTAAATAAACAAGACATGGCAGAGATGATGAAAACTATTATGGCCTTGTATATGATCAATCCCCAATGGTACGTGGCATCATATCCCAATTGCAAACCATACTTTAATAATTATTCTCGATGATTTGAATGACTGTAGGCTTTATTCCCGAATTTGATAATTGTGGGCTTTGTTTCCAGTGCGAAGAATGGTTACAAACTTTATTCCTGACTTTGATGATCGTAGGCCTTGTTCGCGATGCTCTGAATATTTACGGATTTTTTTCCAATCTTCGATGATTGTGAGCTTTATTTCCGATGCTTTGAAGGGTTACGGGTTTTATCCCCGACTTCGATAATTGTGGGCTTTATTCCCAATGTTTTGAAAGATTGGGGGCTTTATTCCCGACTTTTCTGATTATTGGATCTGCAAGTCCTCTGATGCCTCATCAGTTGTGAGATGCCTCGATCTCTTCTATGATAATTGATGAACCATCAGGTCCTCCGATGTGTTTATCTCTATTATCATAGTTGTTGGACATTTTCCCTTCAATGCCTTGATCATTTTGAGATGTCTTGATCGGTTTGAGATGGCTCGATCTTTGTTGTCTTAGTTGTTGGACCCTCGGCCTTCCGATGCCTCGATCTCTGCTGTCATAGTTGTTGGACCATTGGCCCTCCGATGCCCCAATTGATTTGAGATGCCTTCATCTCAACTGTCATGGTTGTTGGACTCTCGGCCCTCCGATGCCACGATCGGTTTGAAATATCTCGATCTCTGTTGGCATAGTTGTTAAAACCTTGATCCTCCAATGCTTCAATCAGTTTGAGATGCCTCGATCCCTGATGTCATAGTTGTTGGACCTTCGGCCCTCTGATGCCTCGATGATTTTGAGATGCCTTGACTGGATGAAGTATTTCGACCTCTGTATCCTCTTATAAGCGAACCATGCCCCCATTATTCTCTTTTGTGCGGCGCTTTTCCCCCAATTCTCCCTTCATGTGGGCTTCGACCCCAGATTTATGACTCTAGATGCTCTATGTCTCAGAGGCTTCAAACTTTGTCTACAACGAAGTGTTAGTTAGGGATGAATAAGATTCTAAAATTTCTCCAAAGTTATTTTTATATAGAGCTTAGCTCCATCCATAGCTTCCTTAAGTCGTCAAATTGCCTTTTGTGTTCAATAATTAAACATATTGAACCATTTATGAACAATTCCTACAGCAATCATATATGCTGTTAAATTTGTATTGTGCACTGTTAACCATTGATTTCGACTTTGTTATGTGTGACCTTTTGGGTTCCCCTCAAGTTGGACATAAAATGATTCGTGATAATTTAATTGAACATAAATTATCCTCCGATCAGATGGTCGTTCGATTTCAATGACCAAGGTTGACATCTAGCAACATGCCAAGGCCCCCAAGATATGAAAGGTTTTGGTGTAAAAATTTATAAAGAATTCTTTGGGTTTATATAGGTGCTCCAAAGACAACAAAGTTAATTAAAAATCTGATATGGGATAAATGCTAATTTAATCTTAGCCATTGGATCTTAATGAAGTGGTTTAATGAGATTATAAAACCCTAATTTACTATTCACATTACTATTCACATTTTTTTAATTTATTTATTCCAATTTATTTTATATAGGATGTGATGTCATTCCTCAGCTTTCCAGTTCTGGCTGGTGGAAAGTACTTTGCAAGAAATTTGGTGGCTAAAATGTTCCAAGTTATGATGGAACCTGCTGGTAGTAAATGTAGCCAAGCTTTAGCTCTGTCTTTCAAGGAGTATGGGAAAATACACAGTCTCATTGCTTCTTCAGCTTCTCGGTTGTAATTGAAAGTGCCGCAAACTTCCAGGAAGTTACTGATGTGGGCATTAGGATCTTCAGTTGCATTCCCCCCAAACTGAACTGACTGCTGAATCATCTGAATGCATGTTTTGATGTCACCCGCATTTTCTGGTAAGGGAGGAAGTATAATACATGAAATGAGTCTGTCAACCACCGAAATTGTTCTGTCTCGAATGGGAATTGGTGGTGCAACCTCTAAAGGTTTAGGTTCCATGTTGACTAAAGCTTCTTGGCATTCTCGCCTTTCCCTTCTCAACTGGCTGATGGTTCTTTCAATTTCCGGGTCAAGCGGTCAGAGTTCAAAGCTTCTAGTTCGTCTCATGAAGTTTCTGAGAACCTAAAACACAAGAAAACAAAAATAATAAGAAAAAATAAATTAGATACAAGTAAATGTATCTAATTTTAAAACTAATAGTGAAAGATAAATATGTCCCCGGCAACGGCACCAAAAACTTGACCAGCGTAAACACACACGTATAACGCAAGCGTACGTATCGTTCAGGTAGTATAAAAAGTATCGATCCCACGAAGACTTAATACCTAATCTATTAATTTTATGAGGTAAAATAATTACTAGTATCTAACAGGTTGATTGATTGATTTGAAATGGTGATGATTCTAAATTTAAAAACAAGTAAATAAAATTGTACAAAAGTAGGTTTAAGAAAATTCAATATTAAAAACTATCTAGGGTTGTGAATCTTTCTAATATCTTTTAAAAGATGAAGTGGTTATTTCATGTTTGTGTAATAAATTGGTTTACTAATCTGGAACACTAAATTATGCAAAAGTCTCTGTCGATGGTTAGACGCAAATACACAGTTTAACCCAATTGAACCATATGTCTATGTCAACCAAATTATCTGGATTCATTAATTAAAGTTCCAATTAAGGCTACCCCCGCTTGACAGGTATATGTCTATCCTGTAAGGAAATCTATTAAAGGGTTATCTATCCTCAAGGAAGATCGTGGGCTATTAAGTCTAAGGCGGAAACGTAAAATTCCTTTGTCAAGTTTATTTTAGATTTACCGCATCAATCTTATTGGTGATCAGACAACAAGAAGCATTAAGCTTAAGACTTAATAAGTAAACCTTTAAATTACCCAAACTATAAAATAACCCTTATAAACCGGTGATATTAGAATTCATCACAACCCCAGATAACTAACTTAGTTACGACACATAACTAGGGCTAGTAAAAACTTAAATAAAATAAAAGACATAAAGTAAAATGCTGAAAAGTAAATTGTCGAAAAGTAAGTGACAGAAAATAAATGCTGAAAGTAAATTACTGAAAAGTAAATGCTGAAAGTAAATTGCTGAAAGTAAATTGCTGAAAAGTAAATGCTGAAAGTAAATTGCTGAAAATAAATAAAGTAAAAGTACAATAAAAGAAAATGCTGAGGTAAAAGGATCCACTTTTATTACTTCTATTTTAGATATCTCCCTTAATATAATATATTAACTTTGCATGATAATTACCAACCAGTCATATAGGCGGTATCCAGATTAAGTCAAATTAATAATTAATTACCAACTGACCAATCAGGCGGTATCCAGTTTAGTCAGGTTAAAACCAATTTAAATAATTACCAACCGACCAATATGGTAGTATCATCGTTAAGTCAGATTTTAACTAGTTTATATATTATAATTAAGGGAGATTAATCTAAATATTAGTAATAAAAGTTTTACCTTTTACCCCAGCAAAGGGGAGTTACCTCCTCATTACTTAAAAGTAAAAACTGAAAATTAAAGAAAGAAAAGTATTGTGCGTAAAAGTAAATTGCGGAAAGTAAAAACTGAAAAGTAAAGAAAAGAAAGTGCGAAAGCGGAAATTAATTACTGAAAGGTATAAATAAACAAACAAGATACAATCTTCTTAGTATTCTTAATGAATTCCTTAAAATAAAGTATGAATTTACAAATTAAATGGCTTGGTATTTATAGGTAAAATTTTGCCTCCATCAAATCATCCACCAAATCCATTATTAATTGCTCCACTAATTGCTCCACCAAATCCTTTATTAATTGCTCCACTAATTGCTTATCATGTTTGGTGGTGATTTGATAATTTTTATTATTTATTTATTAATTTATTTTTTTCTTTGAAAATGATTGAAAATGACTTTAATAATTACACACAACACACTTTTGGATGGTTCATCAATATCGGGCATGAAATCTTCTGAATTCGAAATTATTTTGTCTTTAAAAGTTATATATCTTTGAGGCTTCTTTAATCTGGAACTTGAATCAGCTCAATCCGATATCGGAATAAAAAGTTATACCCAAAATATGACAGATGCGCAAAACTGGAATTTTCAAAACTGCACTTCGTTAAAACGCCCTTTCAAGTTTCCAATCTCCAAATTAATATGTCAAGTCCAATTTTTGCCCTTATTTGACCCACATTTCGTCCTAAATGATTTCATTGTGTCACAATATTATTTAAGTTTATCAAAATGTTCATGAAATCCGAGAAACTAAACAAAATATTAAGTAAAAGGGGCGGTAAATATTGATATATTTTCTGCTCATCACACCCCAAAACCTAACATTTTGCTAGTCCTCGAGCAAAACGACCAAATAAAATATAAGAAACAATTAAAATTAAACGAAGCCATTTTCGTAGGGATCACGGTTGCATTTAGTATATGCAAAAAGCCTTTAAACCCCTAGGTGTCCCTAGTGGACGAGAGTTATAGTCTCGTGAGGGCTTACAACAACGATACCCACAAACGTTATACAAAAGTAAAAAGATAATAAAACTAATGCACACAAAAGCAAAAAGTCAAGAGAAAAGAGAATAAAGAAGTTAGTGACTAATCAGGTGAAACTTCTACTCCAAGTTACTAGTTGTTTTCTTTCTTTCTAAATTACTGAATAAGTAAATTCTCCGATTATATTTACCATTCTCCATATGCACAGCCGACAAAATATTAATCAACTCATTTTTGCCCACAACAGTCACAAGTGCAGTTGATAAGAGAGTAATATTTTTGTCATAAAGTTTTATCAGAATTCACACCTTTTTGCAGCAATGGAATGATTTTTCTGATTTTTCTGATTTTTTTCTTTGATTTTTGCTTTTTTTTTTATATACAATATCTTTCATCTATGTAGCGAGTGTTGGGTCGGTGGCTCCCAAACCAGTTGGCTTTAGGGCACCAGGTGTTAAGACACCCATACAGACTTAATTACTCAACCTTCAGATATATATATTTTTTTTACAACATCCTTGATCCATGTAGCGAGCTTTGGGCCAGTGACTCCCAAACCAGTTGCTTTAGGGCACTAGGTGTTAAAACACCCTTACAGACTTAACAACTCGGATCTCAGATGTTTTTTTTTTTTAACTCCATCACTTTTTGAGACACTTCCTCCAATTAAACTATAGCACTGAATATTACAAACTTTTCAATTTTAGCTCATGTCCGTATGTTACAATGCATGTTGATAATATCTGCTAACTAAGCATATGAAGATCCATTTTAGTTAGTTTTATGGAGAATTTACAAATTAAATAATTTAAAATGAAATAAACAAAAACTAACTTGTTTCAAAAATGGTTTGAGATATGTCTCAGGAGTGAAAACTCCTTACTCAGCTATCTCTTACCAATTTCACATTTTTAGTCAAAATTAAAGCACAAAAACATAAAATATTTTTGTAATTTTTGAAAAATTTTCATTTTTTTTTTTGTATATTTCAAAAAATTTTGGACTAAAAATAAAAACAACACACAAACTAAAAACAAGGTACTGATCAACTAATTTCCTTCCTCAAACATAAATGAGACATTGTCCCCAATGTCTAAAACAATAGAAGAAGAGTTTAGAAGATAATATCTGGTTAGCTGAAATTCTACACGAAAAAATAAAGGTTAAGATCCAGATTAATCCGACTCCTCTTACCACGATCTTCTTCTGACCAATTTATCTTTGAAAGGATGGGGTCAATTTGTGGTTCATAGGCTAAGATTTGGTCAATTAGATCCAGAGCAGTTCTGGCAGTGAAGATGAGTTCTTTCAAAGGTTTTGACACGAACCCATTTCTCTGGGCATCATCAAGAAATACACAAAGAAAATCATAAAATCCATCAACGTTAAACAGCCCAATTGGTTTCTGGTGTATGTTCAAGTTCGCCCAAGATAGCACTATAAAAAT
This sequence comes from Zanthoxylum bungeanum, assembly GCA_019454045.1. Classification (NCBI taxonomy): domain Eukaryota; kingdom Viridiplantae; phylum Streptophyta; class Magnoliopsida; order Sapindales; family Rutaceae; genus Zanthoxylum; species Zanthoxylum bungeanum. The sequence continues at coordinate 6,803 of SKCR01028045.1, forward strand.
TTCCTCCAATGTACCCAAGCCACCTGGAAAAGCAATAAAAGCATCAGCACGGTTAATCATTTCTACCAATCATTAAGACATACCTGGCACGATCAGTTCATCTCCGTCTTATGGTCCAATAAGATTTGCCTCCGCCAAGGGTTTTGGAATGATTCCCAAAACATGACTGCCTTCTTCCTGTACGGCTTTTGAAACAATCCCCATAAGTCCAAGATTGCCTCCGCCATATACTAAGTGCATATTCCTTGCAGCTAAGACTCGACCCAATTCCTGTGCTGCTTCTACGTATTGTGGCTTAACACCAACACTAGTTCCGCAAAACACATGGATGTTTTCAACTCGTCTTCTTGAAGTGGCTTCCATGTTTTACTCTGGATGTCTTCAAAAGTGCAATGATGAGTTGAATTTATAACACCTGAAAATGGTGAGTAAAATAATAGCACTAGTACCTGCCAAATGATAATTATTAGTTAATAGTAAAATAAATCGTGATAGTCAAAAAGGTCTGGATCCTGTCGGAGAAAATAAAAGAAAACAACAAAACTGTTGGGTTTCTAGGTTTATTCCCAAGATCAAATAAGCATAAAATCATGAATGAATATCAAAGAAGTGAGGCGGAAACACAATTATATTGAGCGGTTTTTGGATGCGTCAAACAATAAAATTTCTCCTCCAAGCAGTCCAAGAATTCGGCCAAGATGAAAGCACCATCTCCAAGCTTTGTTTTGTCTTTCCAAGCTTTTAAATAGGTTTCCCTATCACCTTGATATGATCTTTGAAGAGTGCTAGCCCTTTGAGAATTTTTGCAACAAAAATTCTTCAAGAATTTCCTTCAAATTCGGTCAAGAACAAGAAAGAAAATTTGGGAGAGTTTCATGTACTGGTTTCGGTCACAATGAAAGAGAATGGAAGAAGTGTGTTTGTTTCAAAAATAATAATAAATCATATACCAAAAGTTAGATTTGGTAAAGGTCACACACATCTTTAATTTGGAGTGTTTTACACACTTTAACCAACTCACCTAAACCCATCAACCTAAAGTGAATAAAGGTGACATGTGATGTGATGATTGATGTGACATGTGGGCCCCACTCGATTCAGAATGCGAGTAGGCCCACAAACACTCCCAGGCTCGGGTTCGCTAATTCTAAATTAACGAACTTCCGTCGCGACGTAATTAAATCGAACTTAATTAAATAATCATGCCTAGTAAAATTACTATTCACGTCGCTAACGAATTAATTCTAAATTAACGCGTTTGCCCGAATTAAAATCCAATTTTAATTCCACGTCAAAATCTAATCTCGAATATGTTATTTTATCGAATAATTCGAAATTAATCTTTCTCTCTCTTCTAATAGTACTTTATCCTATATAAAGTCTCTCCGCAATTAATCTCAGATTAATTTAGCTCGAATCATACGTCATCGGTGAATCTTCGGGAAGCGACCCAAGAGATCCCTGGATATGTTAGCAGTAAACTCAGTCGTCGAACTATCCGAACACGTAGTACCAAGTACTACGTTTTTACCGATTTACGAGACAATATTGGCTTCTAGCAAAGCGCCATCCCTACCCAATTCTCCAGAAATATTCTTAATGGAATATACGATCTTTAACATGCGTAGTATACATAGTATTGTTTATTGCGATCCAGTATCGGATGTCACATGCAAGGCCTTAGGCTGGTACAATGTCTGCCCATACGAAGCATGTATCGGATCACTAGCAACTAGTCTCTTTATTATCGGATAATCATGACCAAGTCATATTATCCCGATGGTTGCAACCCTTAGAGAACCAGCTCTATATCCATGCGTGACCATCATCTCCATATGACTGAAGTGATACTTCCGTCTTGACATCACATCCAATACACTACGATTTTCAATAAACCCAGAAGAGGCGTACACAGAACCTGTTAAAGTCATGGACGACCAAAACCAAAGCGTATTGATTGTGGTAAGTACTAGCGATGCAAGTCTCAGGTTAAGACCAAATACACCTACCCTGATGCGGACTCCCATAGACACATAGTCATACTACCAATGGGATTCCGCGGGGTCTATCTAGAGCGAAGCTGTTTTCTGTACCATCGGTAAAACACAACCTCCTACCACACTTACATAAGTATCCAATACTTAAATATATGAGAACTATGCTGTTACGCTTCCATAACACGCACAAGTGCGATACTAGTATATTCCGCATTATCGATGTCCAGTCTCGATAATACTACGACTAGGGATATTTAATGATTAAACCTTCGTGGATTGATACTGTCTCATATCATCTCAATCCGGAACTAATCATAAGGACTTTCATCATTCTCACATTTAAGTAATCTAATTACGAAATGATAAAAGGCAATTTCCATTACTACATAGTTAATTTGTACAAAACCACAATGTTTTTATAAACAGTGACGCTATGGGTCATAACTGTCCAATAATCTCCCAGTTGGTATATAGCCAGTCACTCAAGCATCTAATACCTGAACTATGTACATGTCGCTCAAACTTCTGCTGAGGAATGGTTTTCGTCAGCGGATCTGCAATGTTGTACTCTGATGCGACCTTCTCGATCTTCACATCACCACGATGTATGATCTCACGAATCAGATGGAAATGTCAAAGAACTTTCTTGGATCGTTGATGAGACCGCGGTTCCTTAGCCTGCGCTATAGCCCCGTTATTGTCACAATACAATGGAACGGGCTCAGCTGCTAACGGAACTACTCCTAATCCAATTAGGAATTTTCGGATCCAAACTGCCTCATTTGATGCTTCAGCTGCAGCGATATACTCCGCTTCTGTTGTTGAATCGGCAAGAGTCTCTTGCTTGGAAGATTTCCAGCTTATTTCTCTGTTATTCAAACAAAATATGTACCCGGATTACGACTTACAGTCATCTTTGTCGGTTTGGAAACTTGCATCGGTATACCCAGTTACCTCAAGTTCTCCATCTCCATAGATTAAGAAAGCATCCTTAGTTTGTCTAAGATACTTAAGGATATTCTTAACCACCATCCAGTAACCTTCACCTTGATCGGTCTGATAGCGACTACACATGCTCAAAGCATAGGAGACATCAGGTCGCGTACATATCATGGCATACATGATCGATCCAACTGTCGAGGCAAACGGTATCCGACTCATGCTGTCTCTCTCATCTTGAGTTTTAGGACACATGTCCTTAGATAGAGTGACGCCATGTGACATTGGCAATAGTCCCCTCTTGGACTGATCCATATTGAATCGCTTCAACACTTTGTCAATGTACGTACTCTGGGAGAGTCTAAGCAGCTTTCTAGATCTATCCCAGTAGATCTTTATTCCTAGAATGAAGGCTGCTTCTCCCAGATCTTTCATGGAGAATTTCAATGAAAGCCAAGCTTTCACCAACGTTAACATGGGAATATCATTTCCAATAAGCAATACATCGTCAACATAAAGGACAATGAATGTCAGTGCTCCCATACTAACCTTCTTATATACACAAGGATCATCCTCGCTTTGAACGAAATCATATTCTTTTATGATCTCATCAAAGCATTGGTTCCAAGAACGCGACGCCTGTTTCAATACATAAATGGATCGATTTAACTTACAAACCTTGTTTGCAAGTCGTGGCACGACAAAACCGTCAGGCTGTTGCATATAAACATCCTCCAAAAAGTTTCCGTTAAGGAAAGCGGTTTTGACGTCCATCTGCCATATCTCGTAATCAAAATATACAGCTATCACAAGCATTATCCGTATGGATTTAATCATGGCAACGGGTGAGAAATTTTCATCATAATCGACACCATGTCGTTGACGATACCCCTTCGCTATAAGCCTAGCATTGTACGTTTGTACGTTGCCATCCATGTCGGTCTTCTTCTTGAAGACCCATTTGCATCCAATAGGCTTTACGCCTTCTGGTGCATCAACCAGTGTCCAAAATTGGTTGGTGTACATGGAATCCATTTCGGACTTCATGGATTCTTGCCATAAAGCGGAATCGAAATCTTGTATCGCTTCCTCATACGTAGCCGGTTCGTTATCCTCAATGAGATTAATATCTACATGAGGTGAGATCAGAAACCCATACCTCTCAGGTTGTTTCCTGACTCTCTCCGACCTATGCGGTCCTTGTGTAATCAAATATTGTGGTACAGATTCATCCATGATGAACTGTTCATGTTCCGTTGAGGATTCTATACCAGGAACAGTATCACTCTGATTTTCATCGAGTTCTACTTTCCTCCCACTTATCACTGCATTTAGGAATTCCTTCTCAAGGAAAACCACATGTAGAGCAACAAATACTTTGTTCTCTTGTGGGTGATAGAAGTAATATCCTTTGGTTTCCCTAAGATATCCTACAAATAGGCATTTATCCGATTTGGGTTCAAGTTTGGTACCTTCCAAACGTTTGACGTATGCCCAGCATCCCCAAATCTTCAGGAATGAGAAACCCAGTTTCTTTCCTGTCCATATCTCATACGGAGTCTGTTGAACAGACTTTGACAGAACCTTATTCAAAATAAGTATTGCATTATTTAATGCATATCCCTAGAAGGAAATAGGTAACTCAGTGCGACTCATCATTGACTTTACCATGTCTAACAAAGTTCGGTGTCTCCGTTTGGACACACCGTTTAATTGCGGTGTTCCAGGAGGAGTCCACTGTGAAAGAATACCATATTCTTTCAAGTAGTCAAGAAATTCATTGCTCAAGTATTCGCCACCACGGTCTGATCGTAATGTCTTAATACTTTTACCGGTCTGTTTTTCAACTTCGTGTCGAAACTCTTTGAATTTCTCAAAAGTTTCCGACTTGTGTCTCATAAGATACACATAACCATAACGTGATGCATCATTTGTAAAGGTTACGAAGTATTCGTATCCACCTCTAGCCTGGCTAGACATGGGTTTACAAACATCACTATGAACAAGTGCTAACAGTTCGGTGGCACGTACACCTTTACCGCTAAAAGGTGACTTAGGCATTTTACCTAATAAGCAAGATTCGCAGACGTCATATGAATTTGGATCAAATCCGTCCAAGTACCCACTCTTCGAAAGTGTGGATATGCGAGTCTTGTTTATGTGTCCCAGACGACAATGCCACATATAAGTTTCATCTTTATGACTTACTTTAAGTCTTTTGTTTGTTATAGAATATGGTTGAGATTGATTTTATATTCAAAATATAAAGACCATTATTTACAACCGCAGTGCAAATTTCTATATCATTTTTATACATAAAACACCCAGTGTTTCGAAATACAAAAGTATACCCACATTGGGTTAACATAGATACATATATAATATTCCTAATCAAACTAGGTACATAATAACAGTCCAAAAGTTCAAGTACATGCCCCGAGGGCAGTTCCAAAACAAAAGTGCCCACGGCCAAAACGGCAACAGATGTCCCATTTCCAACACGCAGATCAATCTCCCCTGACGCCAGTTTCCTGCTAGTCCGCAGATCCTGCACATCAGTACAAATGTGAGTACCACGACCATAATCAAAAATCCAATTTTTAAAACTAGAAGTAGTCATGTTTATTTCCATAACAAACATACTTGAGGCCGGTGCCTTGCCCGCCTTTATCTCCTTCTAGAGCGCCTTGTACTCACGGCAGTCACATTTCCAATGACCCCGCTTCCCGCACTGAAGGCATATATCCTGAGACTTGTCCTTTGGCTTCCCAGAAGCCTTTGACGCTTTGTCTTTGCCCTTCTTTTTCTTCTTCTTGATACCTCCAGTCGCCCTGGGCCCAGCCCTCGGTGTCCGAGATGTAGAAGCGAAGTGCGCCTCGCGCTTTTTGCCCTTATAGAGCTTCTTCTCGGCCTCACGCAGCGTGGACATCAGCTCTCCAAGAGTCTGTTCTTGGTTCAACATGTTGTAGTTCATGATGAAACCACTCCAAGTGTCGGGGAGAGACTGCAAGATCAAATCTATAGAGGTCTCTATCTCAAAGAAAATCCCTATTTGTCCAAGCTGCTCAATATCGGCAATCATTTGTGTCACGTGATGTTCAACAGACGTACCCTCCGACATCTGAGCACGGAAGGGCTTATTCTGTAACTCATATCTCTGTGATCTAAGGTTAGATCAGTGTAGATCATTCAATTTCGCCAACATAGTATAGGGATCCAATCCCTTGTTCTGTCGACGGAATTGCTGAGTCATAGCAGCAAGCATGATAGATTGAGCAGTTGCATTGTCATCACTATGTGTCTTCCAAAGATCTAGCTCGAGCAACTGATCAGATCTGAGCTTAGGCCCAAAAGGTCTCTCTATAGTATATAGAAGCCTCTCAGATCCAAGGACTATCCTTAGATTCATGTCCCAATCAGAAAAGTTAGTCTCGTTGAAGACATTATCGCCCATGATGATGTCACAGACACTACTCTTTCCAGTCATTTTAATTACGATAATCTAACCAATTGACAATGTAGGGTACAGTCCAACTGTTACAAGAAAAATAACATTATATTAGTCCAACTAATAAAATAATTTTGACGAAAAATTTGAAAGCGCGTAAAGCTAAGTATTCGAACGAAATTGCAAGTTCAATACTAGCCTCCCACTATTTTTCGGTGAGCCTCTAACCCTCCGTCGAGTACTCGGGAAACCCCGTTTCCTAATGGGCTAGGATCCCGTTAAATAACGCACAACCTTGACTTTGGCCAACAAGCTGTATGATATTTAACTAGGTAGATCTCGAAGATCAATTGGATCCCATCCAATTCCTATATCCGGTAGGTGGACGTCCAAGTTCGAAACATATATACAATATATATGCCAATACATCCAATGTATTTCCTAATCTGTTTCCTCTGAATCAACTAAGCCTTGGCTTTGGCACAACAAGCTTAATGATTCCAGTTAAGCGGGACCCATTGACGTGGGAAAGTTTCGTAATCAATGTCGATGGACAAGAAATGATCTTGACTTTGGCCAACAAATCACAACTTGGACAAGACACCGATATGGAACAAAACTTTCATGATTCAAACACATTGCGATATGAAAAAGGCCTTGACTTTGGCCACAAGCCAATGCCAATCTTGGATCTTGAGTAAGAATCACTCAATGGAAGGAAATATCGCTTAATATGTTTTGAGGGATTTTCGCGTAAATTGGCAACCAAATTATTATCTTTGTTAGGTCTCATCATCATACACCCTTAAACATGCATTATAAACACATAATAAGGCATGAAAGTAAATTAATAACGATATGCGGATGGATATTTAACAACTTGTTCCTAGAACAAATCACTTCATTTCCTCTCCCCGGCTAGCACTATTCTACTTCTACCAATTACATAATACAATAATAGAAACCTCATTACATTTAGGGGAATTAGGTGAGAAGAGAATACAAAGAAATAATGAGAGATAAGGCTGGACACGCAGGTCCAATTTATAAATTCCAAATTTACAACAATTTCTAAAATTGCCCTTCCCTTCTAATATCCATCCGATATACGCTATTCATTCAACACATCCATATATTCATTCATAGCATGCAATTCAACCAATCTAATCCAATTAATTAGTCTTTGAATTATGAGTACTTATCTTGAAATTATATCGAACTACTCGTTAAATCTAATTTAAGTCGAATTCAATACTAATTCAATTATTTAATTCTAAATTAATATATTACACTTTTTAATGCGCTTTAACGACTTAGATTCCAAATCTAATCTAATCGGGTCTCAAAGCCCAACTAACATCCAATGTTCGTTTAATTAAAGTCCGATAGGCTTTCAATTGATTTCATAAGGCATGGGCTTTGGTCAATATGGGTCAAACCCAATTACCAAGCCCAATTAAGGAATCACACTCATTTGCCAAGAAAAATAATTTTAAGCCCATAAGGCCCAATTAAACTTTTAAAGCCCATATATTACATTTGGACCTAATAGAATAATTTAGGCCCAATTTGGATCCAATCCAATTGGCCTAAACCAACTTGGCCCAACCAAGCCCATTATGCCCAAATATAACATTTTCAAGCCCAATTCAAAATTAAGCCCAATTAACCAAATTTTAAAATTCCAAATTTTATAACTTAATTAATTAAAGTGTAATACATCAATTAATTAACTAAATCAATATTTCCAAAATACAATTTAACCAATTAATTATGTCTCCTATTTGTTCAACTAATGTCCAACATTCTTGAATAAAAAAATCAAGTCCATACATGCTAATTTGTTCTCGGCCAAGGTAAGGATTTTTGTCCGATTTCGTTTTTCAATCCGATCGAATTACAATCGACATTCCAATTCGTTTCAAGTCATCCAATGAGCATCAAAACAAAAAAAAATACCAAGAACCTAGGGTAAGAACATGATTCGGCCAAGCCTATCTAAGGGGCAAAAATTGATCCATTCAATAATACATGAAATTGATCCAATCCAACCTCAATATATCAACATTTAAGCATACTCAATCAATCAATTTTATCAAATCATGCTCAAAATGATTTTACCCAAATTTTAACCTAATTGATTTCATGCTCATTTGGGCTCTGATACCATTGTTGGGTTTCTAGGTTTATTCCCAAGATTAAATAAGCATAAAATCATGAATGAATATCAAAGAAGTGAGGCGGAAACACACTTACATTGAGCGGTTGTGGATGCGTCAAACAACAAAATTTCTCCTCCAAGTAGTCCAAGAATTCGGCCAAGATGAAAGCACAAGGTCCAACCTTTGTTTTGTCTTTCCAAGCTCTTGAATAGGTTTCCCTATCACCTTGATATGATCCTTGAAGAGTGCTAGCCCTTTGAGAATTTTTGCAACAAAAATTCTTCAAGAATTTCCTTCAAATTCGGTCAAGAACAAGAAAGAAAATTTGGGAGAGTTTCATGTACTGGTTTCGGTCACAATGAAAGAGAATGGAAGAAGTGTGTTTGTTTCAAAAACAATAATAAATCATATACCAAAAGTTAGATTTGGTAAAGGTCACACACATCTTTCATTTGGAGTGTTTTACACACTTTAACCAACTCACCTAAACCCATCAACCTAAAGTGAATAAAGGTGACATGTGATGTGATGGTTGATGTGACATGTGGGCCCCACTCGATTCCGAATGTGAGTGGGCCCGTAAATACTCCCGGGCTTGGGTTCGCTAATTCCAAATTAACGAACTTCCGTCGCGACGTAATTAAATCGAATTTAATTAAATAATTATGCCTAGTAAAATTACTATTCACGTCACTAACGAATTAATTCTAAATTAAATCGTTTGCCCGGATTAAAATCCAATTTTAATTTCGCGTCGAAATCTAATCTCGAATTAATCTTTCTTTCTCTTCTAATAGTATTTTATCCTATAAAGTCTCTCCGCAATTAATCTCAGATTAATTTAGCTCGAATCATACGTCATCAGTGAATCTTCGGGAAGCGACCCAAGAGATCTCTGGATATGTTGGCAGTAAACTCGGTCATCGGACTATCCGAACACGTACGTACCAAGTACTACATTTTACCGATTTACGAGACAAGGTTGGCTTCTAGCAAAGTATCATACCTACCCAATTCTCCAGAAATATTCTTAATGGAATATACGATCTTTAGCATGCGTAGTATACATAGTATTACGTATTGCGATCCAGTATCGGATGTCACATGCAAGGCCTGGGGCTGGTACAGTGTCTGCCCCGTACGAAGCATATATCGGATCACTAGCAACTAGTGTCTTTATTATCGGATAATCATGACCAAGTCATATTATCCCGATGGTTGCAACCCTTAGAGAACCAGTTCTATATCCATGCGTGACCATCATCTCCATATGACTGAAGTGATACTTCCGTCTTGACATCACATCCAATACACTACGATTTTCAATAAACCCAGAAGAGGCGTACACAGAACCTGTTAAAGTCCTGGACGACCAAAACCAAAGCGTATTGATTGTCGTAAGTACTAGCGATGCAAGTCTCAGGTTAAGACCAAATACACCTACCATGATGCGGACTCCCATAGACACATAGTCATACTACCAATGGGATTCCGCGGGGTCTATCTAGAGCGAAGCTGTTTTCTGTACCATCGGTAAAACACAACCTCCTACCACACTTACATAAGTATCCAATACTTAAATATATGAGAACTATGCTGTTACGCTTCCATAACACGCACAAGTGTGATACTAGTCTATTCCGCATTATCGATGTCAAGTCTCGATAATACTACGACTAGGGATATTTAATGATTAAACCGTCGTGGATTGATACTGTCTCATATCATCTCAATCCGGAACTAATCATAAGGACTTTCATCATTCTCACATTTAAGTAATCTAATTACGAAATGATAAAAGGTAATTTCCATTACTACATAGTTAATTTGTACAAAACCATAATGTTTTTTACAAACAGTAACGCTATTGGTCATAACTGTCCAACAAAAACAAATTACAATTATTAGGAAAAGACAAAGAGATATAATATTTACAAGAAAAGTAGCGGCTTGATTGACGTATGTGCGTCAGGGACAAGCTTCTCATCCAATTTTCTTATAAATTGGCAAACATGGTCTTTTTGAGTCAGATTCCCGAGACTTAATTGTTGTCTTTTTTTTTTTGAAATTGTGTATGTAATTTGCGAATGGCTATATGAACATATCCACTGGGATGTGTCTCAAGAGTCGAAGATATAATATCTGCAGACTCCTTACTCAAGCCATCCCTAATGAATTTAATTTTATCTTCGCGATTATCAGACACCATTCGTAAAGAACGACAACGAGTATTGCAATTCCAGCATGCACATTTGTAACAAACACCCATTTCCTTAGCTCTACGTTTCTTTGCATAGGTGTTTCTTCCAAAACCAGGCAGATGTGAAATAAAAGATTCAGAAGACTCACCTGCCAATCTGACATGTGCTTCAATTACCCAATGAATATCATTAGGAACACCATTGATTGTTAGTAATCTCATCCGTTCTAAGCGAGCTTTGTAGACTTTCATCAGAGAGTTTTGAGGGAGAGAATGAAATTGCTTGTGAAGTTTTACGAGAACTTCTTCCATCCTGAAATGTCTTAATCTGCAAAAACTAAACACACAAAATTAAATCACACCAAATCACAATATATACACAAATTGCATGGGTTGCCTCACTGCTAGCGTTGAGTTTAAAGTCGTCGGCTAGATGTGACTTCTCGATCATTAGGCTGGATCTGAAAGTGTGACACTTTCTTTTTGTCACTCAAACGAATCTCCCCAGTAGTGCTTGACACGCTGACTATTAACCTTGAATGTTTCGTTGGTGTTGGGATCCAGTAACTCAACAGCTCCATATGGTAAAACATGAGTGATCACAAATGGACTTGACCACCTTGATTTCAACTTTCCAGGGAAAAGTTTCAACCCTAAATTATACAACAACACTTGTTGCCTTGGTTCCAACTGTCTGTGCACTATTTTTCGATCATGCCATTTCTTGGTATTTTCTTTGTACAATCTGGCATTCTCATAAGCCTGTAAGCGAAATTCCTCCAATTCTTTGAGTTGGTGAAGTCGTTTCTCTCCTGCAGCTTGTGAATCAAGATTCAACTTCTTCAGTGCCCAGTACGCCTTGTGTTCAAGCTCAACTGGCAGATGGCACGCTTTTCCAAACACCAATTGATATGGAGACATACCAATGGGTGTCTTGTAAGCTGTTCGGTAGGCCCATAATGCATCATCTAGTTTTGTAGATCAATCTTTCCTTGTTGATCGAACAGTTCTCTCCAAGATTCTTTTGATTTCCCTGTTTGAAACTTCAACATGTCCGTTTGACTGAGGATGGTTAGCAGTGGTAACCTTGTGAGTAACTTCGTATTTGGATAAGAGTGCATCAAAACATCTGTTACAGAAATGTGAGCCACCATCACTGATAATTGCCTAAGGTGTTCCGAACCGAGTGAAAATATTCTTTTTTAGGAATTTGATCACCACTTTTGAATCATTGGATGGTAGTGCAATTGCTTCAACCCATTTGGAGACGTAGTCTACAGCAACCAAGATGTACAGGTTTTTGAATGATGGAACAAATGGTCTCATGAAATCTATACCCCACACATCGAATATCTCTACTTCCAGAATGTTTTACAATGGTCCTTCATTTCTCTTCGAAATATTCCCCATTCTCTGACACATGTCACATTGAAGACCAAAAAGATAAGCATCTTCAAAAAGAGTGGGCCAGAAAAAACCTGATTGTAGGACTTTGGCTGCAGTTTTTTTTCCGCTGAAGTGTCCGCCATATGGTGATGAATTACAGTGCTGCAAAACATTGTTGACCTATTTTTTTGGAATACACCGTCTCAATAATTGATCAGTACACCATTTGAACAGGTACGACTCATCCCAGACATAGTGCTTGACTTCTTTGAAGAATTTCTTCCGTTGCTGAGTTGTCCATTCCAACGACCATTTTCCTGACACAATATAGTTGACATAGTCAGCATACCAAGGGGAATCTTGCTGTTTCAAGGAAAACAGCTGTTCATCTGGAAAAGTTTCTTTGATTAACAGATTTTTGCCAGCTGTTTCTCCATTCTTGAGCCTTGATAGATGATCTGCCACTTGGTTTTCTGTCCCTTTCATGTCTTTGATCTCCACGTCGAATTCTTGTAGAAGAAGTATCCAACGACTCGATCTGGGTTTGGCATCTTTCTTCATGATCAGATATTTGATTGCTGAATGATCTGTGTAGACCACCACTTTGGGACCCAGCAGATAGAAGCAGAATTTGTCAAAAGCGTACACAACTGCGAGCAACTCATTTTCAGGGTTGTGTAGTTGAGTTTAGCTTCATTCAAAGTTCTGCTGGAGTAGTAAATGGTGTGAAAAATCTTTGCTTTGCGTTGTCCCAAAACTGCACCTATAACAAAATCACTAGCATCACACATTACTTCAAATGGAAGAGTTCAGTCTGGTGCTACAATGATGGGGGCAGAAATCAGCTTTTATTTTAAGATCTCAAAAGTTTCTGGCATTCTTTGGTGCAGTTGAAAGGCACATCCTTCTCCAGAAGATTGCAAAGAGGTTTAGTAATGTTGGAAAAGTCTTTGATAAATCTCCTGTAAAAACTTGCATGTCCGAGAAAGCTCTGAATCCTTTTGATAGAAGTCGGCGGAGGTAGTTTTTCAATTGTTTCAATCTTTTTTTTGTCTACCTCAATTCCTTTTTGTGAGATCCGGTGTCCAAGAACAATGCCCTCCTGTACCATGAAATGACATTTCTCCCAATTGAGCACCAGGTTTGTATCTTCGCTCCTTTGTAACACCTATTCCAAATTTTACAAGCAGTGGTCAAAAGAATCTCCAAACACAGAAAAGTCATCCATAAAAACCTTCATACTCTACTCCAGCATGTCTGAGAAGATGGCCATCATGCAATGCTGAAATGTAGCAGGGGCATTACATAATCCAAATGGCATTCTGCGGAAAGAAAAAGTACCATAGGGACATATAAAGGTAGTTTTCTCCTGGTCTTCTGGTGCGATGGTAATCTGATTGTACCCTGAATATCCATCCAGAAAACAATATAACTCATGTCCCGCCAGTATGTCTAACATCTGGTCAAGGAATGGTAGTGGAAAATGGTCCTTTCGTGTTGCTTTGTTCAGCTTTCGGTAGTCCATCCATACTCTCCATCCAGTCACCGTTCTGGTTGGGATTAGCTCGTTCTTTTCATTGGTAACCACAATGATTCCCCCTTTCTTTGGCACACACTGCATAGGATTCACCCAAGTACTATCTGAGATGAGGTAAATGATGCCAGCATCCAACCATTTGATGATTTCTTTCTTTACGACCTCCTTCATGATTGGATTGAGTCTCCGTTGATGTTCCACTGTGGGTTTGTACTCATCATTCATCAGAATCTTGTGCATGCAAAATGATGGACTAATGCCTCGAATGTCTGCTATAGTCCAGCCAATGGCTCTTTTGTGCTCTCGTAATACTCTCAGTAACTTTTTTTCATGCTCCAATGTTAGTGAAGAAGAAATAATAACAGGTAATTCAGAAGAGTTTCCAAGAAATGCATACCTGAGATGGCTCGGAAGTAACTTCAGCTCCAGCTGTGGTAGTTCTTCAATCGAAGGCTTGATTCGATCTTTCTTTAGCGGTTCCAGGCTTTCCACTTGTGGTGTTGATTTGAATCGGAATGGTTTGTCAAGGTAGTTGATACATTCCAAGATTTCAGCATCTAGCTCGCTGTCAGTCATGTTGGTGATGCAAGCTTCAAGTGTATCCGTGGGATTTAGCTCAGTATCCTAAACGATACTATCAACAACATCAACTCTGAAGCATTCTTCTTCATTTTCATCGCTCGAGAATTTCATGGCTTTGAAAACATTGAAAGTAACTTCTTGGTCCTGAACTTTCATGGTTAGTTCTCTTTTTTGTACATCAATCACAGTTCGTCCTGTCGCCAAGAATGGTCTTCCAATGATGATAGACACATCTTTATCTTCTTCCATGTCAAGGATAATGAAATCTGCTGGAAGAATGAGTTTGTCGACTTTGACCAGCACATCTTCAACAACACCTCTTGGAAATACGAGTGTTCGATCAACAAGTTGTAATGAGACTGAGGTAGGCATTGCTTCTCCAATTTGCAGTTTCCTGTAAATAGAAAAATGCATCAAATTAACACTTGCACCTAAGTCATATAAAGCCTTACCGATATAGTGTTCTCCAATGGTGCATGGGACAGTGAAACTGCCAGGATCTTTCAACTTTGGGGGAAGTTTCCTTTGAATGATGGCACTGCATTCTTCCGTCAATGCTACTGTCTCGTAGTCTCCCAATCTCTGTTTTCATGAAAGAATGTCTTTCATGAATTTTACATAGCTGGGCATTTCTTCCAAGGCTTCCACAAATGGAATGTTGATGCTAAGCTTTTTGAAAACCTCCAGGAATCGAGCAAACTACTTGTCCAGTTTATTTTTCTAAAGTCATTGTGGAAATGGTGGAGATGTAGTGATCTGATCTTTTTCTTTTTCCTTTGCTTCTTTTTCCTCCATCTATTGCTTTGTTTCTTTTGAAACTTCCTCAATTGTTGCTTTGATTCCAACATCTTTGTTGATTACCACTTTTCAAGGTGATGGCTTGACATTGCTCATTCCCTCGGTTCCTTGGATTGGGTTATGTGTTGCTGGGAAGATTACCTGGCGGTCTGTAACTTTGAGCATTGGCAGTTGTCCGATTTGATTCTCCAGTGCTTTGATGGAAGCAGATTGGCTCTGAAAGAAAGCATCATATGCTACTTGTTACTTTTTGAACATCTCTGCAATACATTCTTTCATTTCTGGTTCTTTTTCATGTTCTTGGCCTTTGTTCTGTTGTTGAAATCCTGGTGGTGGATAGTTCTGCTATTGGAATCCATATGGTGGATTGTTCTTTTGTCCTGAATTGTTGCTCCATGAAAAATTGGGATGATTCCTCCACCATGGGTTGTAGGTGTTGTAATATGGATTGTTCCCTTATCAGTTGAAATTGTTGACATAATTCACCGTCACTTCAAGTTGGTTTGGTTCTGGTGCTCCTCCATATGGTGAACTTATGGATCCAGTGCTGAGAGTCTCCATGAATTTGCATATCTGATCCAGCTTGGTGTTGACTGCTGTTTTGGCTCTATTTTCATAAATTTCTACAGTTCTTTGGATCATGCTCCTTTCTGTTGGCCACGAGGAATTGTTGTTGGCCATTTCTTCGATTAGGTCTCAGGCTTGATCTTCTCATTTTTCCATTAAAGCTCCTCCAGAAGCAGCATCGATTGTGGTTCTAATTAGTCCAGAAAGTCTATTATAGAAGGTTTAGACTTGAAGCCATTTTGGAATCTCATGGTGAGGACATTTCCGGAGCAAATCTTTGTACATTTCCCAAGCTTCGTAGAGAGTTTCTAAGTCTGGTTGCAGAAAGAATGTGATATCATTCCTCTGCTTTCCAGTTCTAGCTGGTGGAAAATACTTTGCAAGAAATTTGGTGGCTAAAGTGTTCCAAATTGTGATGGAACCTGCTGGTAGTGAATGTAGCCAAGCTTTAGCTCTGTCTTTCAAGGAGTATGGGAAAATACACAGTCTCATTGTTTCTTCAGCTTCTCGGTTGTAATTGAAAGTACCGCAAACTTCCAGGAAGTTGCTGATGTGGGCATTAGGATCTTCAGTTGCATTCCCCCCAAACTGAACTTACTGCTGAATCATCTGAATGCATGTTTTGATGTCACCCGCATTTGCTGGTAAGGGAGGAAGTATAATACATGAAATGAGTCTGTCAACCACCGAAATTGTTCTGTCTCGAATGGGAATTGGTGGTGCAACCTCTAAAGGTTCAAGTTCCATGTTGACTAAAGCTTCTTGGCATTCTCACATTTCCCTTCTCAACTGTCTGATGGTTCTTTCAATTTTCAGGTCAAGCGGTCAGAGTTCAAAGCTTCTAGTTCGTCTCATGAAGTTTCTGAGAACCTGAAACACAAGAAAATAAAAATAATAAGTAAAAAGAAATTAGATACAAGTAAATGTATCTAACCTTAAAACTAATAGTGAAAGATAAATAAGTCCCCGGCAACGACGCCAAACACTTGACCGGCGTAAACACACACGTATAACGCAAGCGTACGTATCGTTCAAGTAGTATAAAAAGTATCGATCCCACGAGGACTTAATACCTAATCTATTAATTTTATGAGGTCAAATGATTACTAGTATCTAACAGGTTGATTGATTGATTTGAAATGGTGATGATTCTAAATTTAAAAACAAGTAAATAAAATTGCACAAAAGTAGGTTTAAGAAAATTCAATATTAAAAACTATCTAGGATTGTGAATATTTCTAATATCTTTTAAAAGATAAAGTGGTTATTTCATGTTTGTGTAATAAATTGGTTTACTAACCTGGAGCACTAAATTATGCAAAAGCCTCTGTCGATGGTCAGACGCAAATACCCAGTTTATGTAGGGGTTTTAGGGGCAGAATCCGGTAACGCAGCGGAAGCGGTGGAAAATCGTATTTTCCGATTTCAAAAATTTTTCTCGGATTAATTAAATAAACATATTTATTTAATTATCCAATAATCAAATTATGAAATAAAATTCAAATGAATCATATTCAAGTGAATTTACCGAAATGCCCTTACATTGGTATTTTGTCCTTTTAGTCCGAAATTGATCAAATCAATTTTGAATGATTCTAAATCATTTCAAAGATGAACTTAGCATGTTCAAAACATCAAAACACCAAAAGCAACCAAATCCCCAAATTTGACTCACTTGGCCGAATGCTCCCAATGGGGTGCCATTTGTGCACTTTGTCATTTCATGCTTCAAAACACATCAAGATGTAATCCAATCAACATGAAACTTTATATGCATCATATACACATCCAAATACACAACATATATGAAAAGCCCAAAATTTGGAGTTGGTCATGAACCCTAATTTTTCAATTTCATCAAATTGGACAAATTAGACCAAATGGTTAAATCCAATACTTCAATCATGTTTCTTCCATCCAATCAAAGTCTCAACACAATGAAACAACTCAAGATCAAATCTAGGTCATCTAAGAGTGGGTCAACAACTCTAGATTAGCAACAAGGTTTCCAAAACCATAAAAGAATACTTATAACTACACTAGTCACAAGCTTTCTCCATTATACATGCTCAACACTTTCACAAAACTTTTATCCATCAAAAACACAAAGAAAAAGAATAGAAAAACTCAAGAACATCACAAGATGTTGCCCACAACAAGAGGAACAATTACTCTCTAATGGAAGGTTGGAAATACTTACTATTTCCAAGCTTTCTTGATTTTTCTTTCTATTCTCTCTAGCATTCTTTGCCTTCCTTTAATGGAGTTTTTGGTTAAAGTGTATTAGGTTAAAAGCAAATGAAATGAAAAACAATATATAAAAGCTTGGAAAAATCCCTTGGCCGAAATTGGTAAGGCAAATTACAAGAATATTAATTTCATCTTCATTTGTCTTTCATTTGTTCAACTTGGTTAAATATCTAAAACAACTATAAATATATTTAATTTAGTCAACAAATGCAACTTAGAAAAATATAACTCTTATATTTTAAAGTGTCATGGCCGAAATTGATAAAGAATAAAGGAAAAAATATTTTTCATTTTTCAAACAATTTTGAACAAATATCTTAAGAAGTCAAAATCAATTTGACAACCTTTTCCTTTAATGTAAAGTCAAACTTTTACACTTATAATCATTTCCTAACTTTATCATTTGGTGATATATTTATATTTTAATTATATTAATCATTTAACAATTAAATAATTAATTAAATACAAATATATCAAATATATGTATTATATTTACTTTAAATATCTCAAATACATATATTGATGATATATGTCAAATACCTTTATTTGACCATGTATTAATGTGTATTCAATAATATCATATATTAAATACAAATACACATTAATTAGGAAATGACGGTTCGGCCCGTTCGCATGTATTTTTCGTTTAATGATTAAACGATTTATAAATAATCATCATTATTCATAAATGTTGCTCTAGTGCTCTACGAGTATGTTTCATTATTGAGACTCTCTAGATTCAGGTATATCCGTCACGAAATCCAATTTCATGTACATAATCTATCCACCCGTAGATTATGACGATCACGGATAAACTAGCTGAATCATACAGGTCGAGGTCATTGCATACGTATAATCCCTCCGTCACAGGTATCCAGATAAACCCAGAGATATAGATGTGAACGTCAAATCTCTATAGGTATTATCTCGTCGACGTATCTATTAGCAATCTCTAAATAACACTCGGAATTTACTTCCGATGTATACTGTGGCCACAGATTTAACAGACTGCTAATAATATATGGACTACCTATGCTCTGTACACAGAACTGACGGATCCTATCTTGACACACACAGGATATCCTGAGGATCGATCCACACCCAACGAACAGGCGGAGGTCTGATCTAAATAGATCGGTGACGTGACTGCCATCTAAGTGTAGAGGATGTCTCATACATCCACAGTGGTGTCTCAAGTCGAAGGACCACTATGCTACTCAACCCGAGAAGATTCTTATTGACGTTGGTATACCATCCATTAAGAATCTTCGGTGAGCCGTTCAGTGTTTATCCACTATAAACACCTACACGTCTATACGAGTCTCCCTAGACTCATGGTTCATTGGGATAAACCATCGGACCAAGTCTCGATATACGACATATACTAGTCTCAACGGATTTGACTAACCGACCCGTGTTAGCAAATCTTGACCAGGAACTATGTTTGATAATATTCATATAGCAGTGACACTTCCCATTGTCAATTACAAACTAACTTTGTAACTGTGTACTGCATTATATATTATCGGGCCTTTGTCTAATATATACATATCACTAAACCACATTTAGTTTCAATCTAATCGTAATCAGATCGAATACGTATATAAGAACAAGAAGTGCAACCATAAATAAGTAATATTATGGAATAAGGGGATGTTCGTATTCATGAATAAGACATAAATACGGTCTGGATTGGCGCTTTGAGCACCAACCCCAACAGTTTAACCCAATTGAACCATATGTCTATGTCAACCAAATTATCTGGATTCATTAAGTTTAAGTTCCAATTATGGCTACCCCACCCGACAGGTATATGTCTATCCTGTAAGAAAATCTATTAAAGGGTCATCTATCATCAAGGAAGATCGTGGGCTATTAAGTCTAAGGCTGAAACCTAAAATTCCTTTGTCAAGTTTATTTTAGATTTACCACATCAATCTTATTGGTGATCAGACAACAAGAAGCATTAAGCTTAAGACTTAATAAGTAAACATTTAAATTACCCAAACTATAAAATAACCCATTATAAACCGGTGATATTAGAGTTCATCACAACCACAGATAACTAACTTAGTTACGACACATAACTATGGCTAGTAAAAACTTAAATAAAATAAAAGACATAAAGTAAATGCTGAAAAGTAAATTGCTGAAAAGTAAATGACGGAAAGTAAATGAAGAAAGTAAATAACTGAAAAGTAAATGCTGAAAAGTAAATTGCTGAAAAGTAAATTGCTGAAAAGTAAATGCTGAAAAGTAAATTGCTGAAAAAAATAATAAAGTAAAAGTACAATAAAAGAAAATGTTGAGTAAAAGGATCCACTTTTATTACTTCTATTTTAGATATCTCCCTTAATATAATATATTAACTTTGCATGATAATTACCATCCAGCCATATAGGCGGTATCCAGATTAAGTCAAATTAATAATTAATTACCACCCGACCAATCAGACGGTATCCAGTTTAGTCAGGTTAAAACCAATTTAAATAATTACCAACCTACCAATATGGCGGTATCCTCGTTAAGTCAGATTTTAACTAGTTTATATATTATAATTAAGGGAGATTAATCTAAATATTAGTAATAAAAGATTTACCTTTTACCCATGTAAAGGGGAGTTACCTCTTCATTACTGAAAAGTAAAAACTGAAAATTAAAGAAATAAAAGTATTGTGCGTAAAAGTAAGTTGCGGAAAGTAAAAACTGAAAAGTAAAGAAAAGAAAGTGCGAAAGCGGAAATTAATTACTGAAAACTGTAAATAAACAAACAAGATACAATCTTCTTAGTATTCTTAATGAATTCCTTAGAAGAAAGTATGAATTTACAAATGAAATGGCTTGGTATTTATAGGCAAAATTTTGCCTCCATCAAATCATCCACCAAATCCATTATTAATTGCTCCATTAATTGCTCCACCAAATCCATTATTAATTGCTCCACTAATTGCTTATCATGTTTGGTGGTGATTTGATAATTTTTATTATTTATTTATTATTTTTTTTTTGAAATGATTGAAAATGACTTTAATAATTACACCAACCACACTTCTGGATGGTTCATCATTATCGAGCATGAAATCTTTAGAATTCGAAATTATTTTGTCTGTCCAAGTTGTATATCTTTGATTCTTCTTTAATCTGCAACTTGAATCAGCTCAATCCGATATCGGAGTAAAAAGTTATGCCCAAAATACGACAGATGCGCAAAACTGGAATTTCCAAAACTGCACTTCGTTAAAACGCCCTTTCAAGTTTCCAATCTCCAAAATTAATATGTCAAGTCCAATTTTTGCCCTTATTTGACCCACATTTCGTCCTACATGATTTCATTGTGTCCCAATATTATTTTATCTGCAAAATAAACTAAAACACATCAAAATGTTCATCAAATCCGAAAAACTAAACAAAATATTAAGTAAAAGAGGCGGTAAATATTGATATATTTTCCGCTAATCACACCCTCAACCTAACATTTTGCTAGTCCTCGAGCAAAATGACAAAATAAAATATAAGAAACAATTAAAATTAAACTAAGCTACTTTCGTAGGGATCACAGTTGCATTTAGCATATGCAACAAGCCTTTAAACCCCTAGGTGTCCCTAGTAGACTAGTTATAGTCTCGTGAGGGCTTACAACAACGATACCCACAAACGTTTTACAAAAGTAAAAAGAATAATAAAACTAATGCACACAAAAGCAAAAAGACAAGAGAAGAGAATAAAAAGAAGTTAGTGACTAATCAGGTGAAACTTCTACTCCAAGTTACTAGTTGTTTTCTTTCTTTCTAAATTACTGAATAAGTAAATTCTCCGATTATATTTACCATTCTCCATATGCACATCCGACAAAATATTAATCAACTCATTTTTTCCACAACAGTCACAAGTGCAGTTGATAAGAGAGTAATATTTTTGTTATAAAGTTTTATCAGAATTCAAAAGACAAGAGAAAAGAGAATAAAGAAGTTAGTGACTAATCAGGTGAAACTTCTACTCCAAGTTACTAGTTGTTTTCTTTCTTTCTAAATTACTGAATAAGTAAATTCTCCGATTATATTTACATTCTCCATATGCACAGCCGACAAAATATTAATCAACTCATTTTTGCCCACACACTCACAGTGCAGTTGATAAGAGAGTAATATTTTTGTCATAATATTTTTCTGATTTTTCTGATTTTTTTCTTTGATTTTTGATTTTTTTTATTTATATACAATATCTTCCATATATGTAGCGAGTGTTGGGTCGGTGGCTCCCAAACCAGTTTGCTTTAGGGCACCAGGTGTTAAGACACACATACAGACTTAATTACTCAAACTTCAGATATATATATTTTTTGCAACATCCTTGATCCATGTAGCGAGCTTTGAGCCAGTGACTCCCAACCAGTTGGCTTTAGGGCACTAGGTGTTAAAACACCCTTACTGACTTAATAACTCGGATCTCAGACGTTTTTTTTTACTCCATCACTTTTTGAGATACTTCCTCCAATTAAACTAGAGCACTGAATATTACAAACTTTTCAATTTTAACTCATGTCCGTATGTTACAATGCATGTGCTAATATCTGCTAACTGAGCATATGAGATCCATTTTAGTCAGTTTTATGGAGAATTTACAAATTAAATAATTTAAAATGAAATAACAAAAACTAACTTGTTTCAAAAATGGTTTGAGATACGTCTCAGGAGTGAAAACTCCTTACTCAGCTATCTCTTACCAATTTCACCTTTTTAGTCAAAATAAAAGCACAAAAACACAAAATATTTTTGTAATTTTTGGAAAAAATTCAATTTTTTTTGTATTTTTCTAAAATTTTTTGACTAAAAATAAAAACAACACACAAACTAAAAATAAGGTACTGATCAACTAATTCCCTCCCCCAACCTAAATGAGACATTGTCCCCATGTCTTAAACAGTAGAAAAGATTTTAGAAGATAATACATGGTTAGCTGAAATTCAACACGAAAAATTAAAGGTTAAGATCCAGATTAATCTGACGCCTCTTACCACGATCTTCTTCTGACCAATTTATCTTTGAAATGATGGGGTCAATTTGTGGTTCATAGGCTCAGATTTGGTCAATTAGATCCAGAGCAGTTCTGGCAGTGAAGATGAGTTCTTTCTTTCAAAGGTTTTGACACGACCCCATTTCTCCGGGCCTCATCAAGAAACACACAAAGAAAATCATAAAATCCATCAACGTTAACAGCCCAATTGGTTTCTGGTGTATGTTCAAGTTCGCCCAAGATAGCACTATAAAATTTCCTCCAATGTACCCAAGCCACCTGGAAAGCAATAAAAGCATCAGCACGGTTAATCATTTCTACCAATCATTAAGACATACCTGGCATGATCAGTTCATCTCCGTCTTATGGTCCAATAAGATTTGCCTCCGCCAAGGGTTTTGGAATGATTCCCAAAACATGATGACTGCTCTTCCTGTACGGCTTTTGAAACAATCCCCATAAGTCCAAGATTGCCTCCGCCATATACTAAGTGCATATTCCTTGCAGCTAAGACTCGACCCAATCTTGTGCTGCTTCTACGTATTGTGGCTTAACACCAACACTAGTCCGCAAAACACCATGGATGTTTTCAACTCGTTTCTTGAAGTGGCTTCCATATTTTACTCTGGATGTCTTCAAAAGTGCAATGATGAGTTGAATTTATAACACCTGAAAAGGGTGAGTGAAAATGAAATAATAGCACAGTACCTGCCAAATGACAATTATTAGTTAATAGTAAAATAAATCGTGATAGTCAAAAATGTCTAGATCCTGTCGGATAAAATAAAAGAAAACAACAAAACAAATTACAATTATTAGGAAAAGACAAAGAGATATAATATTTACAAGAAAAGTAGCTGATTGATTGACGTCTATGGGTCAGGAACAAGTATCCCATCCAATTTTCTTATAAATTGGCAAACAGGGTCTTTTTTAGTCAGATTCCGAGACTTAATTGATGTCTTTCTTTTTGAAATTGTGTATGTAATTTGTGAATGGATATATGAACATATCCACTAGGATGCGTCTCAGAGTCGAAGATATATTATCTACAGACTCCTTACTCAAGCCATCCTAATGAATTTAATTTTATCTTCGCGATTATCAGACACCATTCCTAAAGAACTACAACGAGTATTACAATTCCAGCGTGCACATTTGTAACAATACCCATTTGCTTAGCTCTATGTTTCTTTGCATAGGTGTGTTTCTTCCAAAACCAGGCAGATGTGAAATAAAAGATTCAGAAGACTCACCTGCCAATCGGACATGTGCTTCAACTACCCAATGAATATCATTAGGAACACCATGGATCGTTAGTAATCTCATTCGTTCTAAACGAGCTTTGTAAACTTTCATCAGAGAGTTTTGAGGGAGAGAAGGAAATTACTTGTGAAGTTTTGCGAGAACTTCTTCCATCCTGAAATGTCTTAATCTGCAAAAACTAAACACACAAAATTAAATCACACCAAATCACAATATATACACAAATTACATGGGTTGCCTCACTGCTAGCGCTAAGTTTAAAGTCGCCGGCTAGACGTGACTTCTCGATCGTTAGGCTGGATCAGAAAGTGTGACACTTTCTTTTTGTCGCTCAAACGAATCTCCCCAGTAATGCTTGACACGCTGACTGTTAACCTTGAATGTTTCGTTGGTGTTGGGATCCAGTAACTCAACAGCTCCATATGGTAAAACATGAGTGATCACAAATGGACCTGACCACCTTGATTTCAATTTTCCAGGGAAAAGTTTCAACCGTGAATTGTACAACAACACTTGCTGCCTTGGTTCCAACTGTCTGTGCACTATTTTTCGATCATGTCATTTCTTGGTATTTTCTTTATACAATCTGACATTCTCATAAGCCTGTAAGCGAAATTCCTCCAATTCGTTGAGTTGGTGAAGTCGTTTCTCTCCTGCAGCTTGTGAATAAAGATTCAACTTCTTCAGTGCCCAGTACGCCTTGTGTCAAGCTCAACTGGCAGATGGCATGTTTTTTCCAAATACAATCGATATGGGGACATACCAATGGGTGTCTTGTAAGATGTTCGGTAGGCCCATAATGCATTATCTAGTTTTATAGATCAATCTTTCCTTGTTGATCGAACAGTTCTCTCCAAGATTATTTTGATTTCCCTGTTTGAAACTTCAACCTGTCCATTTGACTGTGGATGGTTAGTAGTGGCAACCTTGTGAGTAACTCCATATTTGGATAAGAGTGCATCAAAGTATCTGTTACAGAAATGTGAGCCACCATCACTGATAATTGCCCGAGGTGTTCCGAACCGAGTGAAAATATTCTTTTTCAGGAATTTGATCACCACTTTTGAATCATTGGATGGTAGTGCAATTGCTTCAACCCATTTGGAGACGTAGTCTACAGCAACCAAGATGTATAGGTTTCCGAATGATGGAACAAAGGGTCCCATTAAATCTATACCCCACACATCGAATATCTATACTTCCAGAATATTTTGCAATGGTCCTTCATTTCTCTTCGAAATATTCCTCATTCTCTGGAACTTGTCACATTGAAGAGCAAAAGGATAAGCATCTTTAAAAAGAGTGGGCCAGAACAAACCTGATTGTAGGACTTTGGCTTCAGTTTTGTTTTTGCTGAAGTGTCTGCCATTTGGTGATGAATTACAGTGCTGCAAAACACTATTGACCTCATTTTATGGAATACAGCGTCTCAATAATTGATCAGCACACCGTTTGAACAGGTACGCTCATCCCAGACATAGTGCTTGACTTCTTTGAAGAATTCTTCTGTTGATGAG
The DNA here is from genome assembly GCA_019454045.1 of Zanthoxylum bungeanum. NCBI lineage: Eukaryota > Viridiplantae > Streptophyta > Magnoliopsida > Sapindales > Rutaceae > Zanthoxylum > Zanthoxylum bungeanum. The sequence continues at coordinate 32,465 of SKCR01028045.1, forward strand.
TTGTCCATTCCAACGGCCATTTTCTTGACACAATGTAGTTGACATAGTCAGCATACTAAGGGGAATCTTGTTGTTTCATGGCAAACAGCTGTTCATCTGGAAAATTTTCTTTGATTAACAGATCTTTGCCAGCTGTTTCTCGATTCTCGAGCCTTGATAGATGATCTGCCACTTGGTTTTCTGTCCCTTTACTATCTTTGATCTCCACGTCGAATTCTTACAGAAGAAGTATCCAACGGATCAATCTGGGTTTGGCATATTTCTTCGTGATCAAATATTTGATTGCTGAATGATCTGTGTAGACCACCACTTTGGGACCCAGCAGATAGGAGCGGAATTTGTCAAAAGCGTACACAACTGCAAGAAACTCATTTTCAATGGCTGTGTAGTTGAGTTGAGCTTCATTCAAAGTTCTGCAGGAGTAGTAAATGGTGTGAAAAATCTTTGCTTTGCGTTGTCCCAAACTGCACCTACAGCAAAATCACTAGCATCACACTTACTTCAAATGGAAGGGTCTCTGGTGCTACAATGATGGGGGTAGAAATCAGCTTATGTTTTAAGATCTCAAAGCTTCCTGGCATTCTTTGGTGAAGTTGAAAGGCACATCTTCTCTAGAAGATTGAAAAGAGGTTTAGCAATCTTGGAAAAGTCTTTGATAAATCTCCTGTAAAACTTGCATGTCCGAGAAAGCTCCGAATCCCTTTGACAGATGTTGGCAGAGGTAGTTTTTCAATTGTTTCAATCTTTGTTTTGTCTACCTCATTCCTTTTGTGAGATACGGTGTCCAAGAACAATGCCCTCATGTACCATGAAATGGTATTTCTCCCAATTGAGCACCAGGTTTGTATCTTCGCACCTTTGTAACACCTATTCCAAATTTTGCAAGCAGTGGTCAAAAGATCTCCAAACACAGAAAACTCATCCATAAAAACCTTTATACTCTGCTCCAGCATGTCTGAGAAGATGGCCATCATGCAATGCTGAAATATAGCAGGGGCATTACATAATCCAAACGGCATTCTGCGGAAAGCAAAAGTACCATTGGGACATGTAAATGTAGTTTTCTCCTGGTCTTATAGTGCGATGGAAATCTGATTGTACCTTGAATATCCGTCCAGAAAATAATAGAACTCATGTCCCGCCAGTCTGTCTAACATCTGGTCAATAAATGGTAACGAAAAATGGTCCTTTCGTGTTGCTTTGTTTAGCTTTCGGTAGTCCAAGCATACTCTCCATCCAATCACCGTTCTGGTTGGGATTAGCTAGTTCTTTTCATTGGTAACCACAATGATTCCTCCTTTCTTCAGCACACACTGCATAGGACTCACCCAAGTACTATCTGAGATGGGGTAAATGATGCCAGAATCCAACCATTTGATGATTTCTTACTTTACGACCTCCTTCATGATTTGATTGAGTCTCTGTTGATGTTCCACTGTGGGTTTTTACTCATCATTCATCAGAATATTGTGCATGAAAAATGATGGAATAATGCCTCGAATGTCTACAATAGTCCAGCCAATGGCTCTTTTGTGCTATCGTAATACTCTCAGTAACTTTTCTTCCTGCTCTAATGTTAGTGAAAGAAATAATAACAGGTAATTCAGAAGAGTTTCCAAGAAATGCATACCTGAGATGGCTCGGAAGTAACTTCAGCTCCAGCTATGGTGGTTCTTCAATCGAAGGCTTGATTCGATCTTTCTTTGGCAGTTCCAGGCTTTCCACTTGTGGTGTTGATTTGAATCGGAATGGTTTTCAAGGTAGTTGATACATTCCAAGATTTCAGCATCTAGGTCGCTGTTAGTCATGTTGGTGATGCAAGCTTCAAGTGCATCTGTGGGATTTAGCTCAGTATCCTGAACGATACTATCAACAACATCAACTCTGAAGCATTCTTCTTCCTTTTCATCGCTCGGGAATTTCATGGCTTTGAAAACATTGAAAGTAACTTCTTAGTCATGAACTTTTATGGTTAGTTCTCCTTTTTGTACATCAATCACAGTTCGTCCTGTCGCCAAAATGGTCTTCCAAGGATGATAGACACATCTTTGTCTTCTTCCATGTCGAGGATAATGAATCTGCTGGAAGAATGAGTTTGTCGACTTGGACCAGCACATCTTCAACAACACCTCTTGGAATGTGAGCGTTCGATCAGCAAGTTGTAATGAGACTGAGGTAGGCATTGCTTCTCCAATTGCAATTTCCTGTAAAGAGAAAGAGCATCAAATTAACACTTGCACCTAAGTCATATAAAGCCTTACCGATATAGTATTCTCCAATGGTGCATGGGACAAGTGAAACTGCCAGGATCTTTCAACTTTGGGGAAGTTTCCTTTGAATGATGGCACTGCATTCTTCCGTCAATGCTACTGTCTCGTAGTCTCACAATCTCTGATTTTGTGAAAGAATGTCTTTCATGAATTTTACATAGCTGGGCATTTCTCCAAGGCTTCTGCAAATGGAATGTTGATGTTAAGCTTTTTGAACACCTCCAGGAATCGAGCAAACTGCTTGTCCAGTTTGTTTTTCTGAAGTCGTTATGGAAAAAGGTAGAGATGGAGTGATCTGATCTTTTTCTCTTTCCTTTGCTTCTTTTTTCCTCCATCATTGCTTTGTTTCTTTTGAAACTTCCTCAATTGTTGCCTTGATTCCAACATCTTTTGGATTTCAGTACCGCTTTTCAAGGTAATGGCTTGACATTGCGGTCCTTCCCTCGGTTCCTTGGATTGGGTCTGTATTGCGGGGAAGATTACCTTGGCGTTCTGTAACTTTGAGCATTGGCCAGTTGTCCGATTTGATTCTCCAGTGCTTTGATGGAAGCAGATTGGCTCTGAAAGATAGCATCATATGCTGCCTGTGCTTTTTTGAACATCTCTGCAATCCATTCTTTCATTTCTGGTTCTTTTTCATGTTCCTGGCCTTTGTTCTGTTGTTGAAATCCTGGTGTGGATAGTTCTGCTGTTGGAATCCATGTGGTGGATTGTTCTTTTGTCCTGAATTGTTGCTCCATGAAAAATTGGGATGATTCCTCCTCCACCCTGGGTTGTAGGTGTTGGAATATGGATTGTTCCCCTGTCTGTTGAAATTGTTGACATAATTCACCGTCACTTCAAGTTGGTTTGGTTCTGGTGCTCCTCCAAATGGTGAACTTGTGGATCCAGTGCTGAGAGTCTCCATGAATTTGCATATCTGATCCAGCTTGGTGTTGACTGCTGTATTGGATCCATTTTCATAAATTTTTGCAATTCTTTGGATCATGCTCCTTTCTGTTGGCCACGAGGAATTGTTGTTGGCCATTTCTTCGATTAGGTCTCAGGCTTGATCTTCTGATTTTTCCATTAAAGCTCCTCCAGCAACAACATCGATTGTGGTTCTCATCAGTCCAGAAAGTCCATTATAGAAGGTTTGGACTTGAAGCCATTTTGGAATCTCATGGTGAGGACATTTCCGGAGCAAATCTTTGTACATTTCCAAAGCTTCGTAGAGAGTTTCTAAGTCTGTTGCACAAAGAATGTGATGTCATTCCTCAGCTTTCCAGTTCTGGCTGGTGGAAAATACTTTGCAAGAAATTGGTGGCTAAAGTGTTCCAAGTTGTGATGGAACTTGCTGGTAGTGAATGTAGCCAAGCTTTAGCTCTGTCTTTCAATGAGTATGGGAAAATACACAGTCTCATTGCTTTTCTCAGCTTCTCGGTTGTAATTGAAAGTGCGGCAAACTTTCAGGAAGTTGCTGATTTGGACATTAGGATCTTCAGTTATATTCCCCCCAAACTGAACTGACTGCTGAATCATCTGAATACATGTTTTGATGCCACCCACATTTGCTGGTAAGGGAGGAAGTATAATACATGAAATGAGTCTGTCAACCACCGATATTGTTCTGTCTTGAATGGGAATTGGTGGTGCAACCTCCAAAGGTTCATGTTCCATGTTAACTAAAGCTTCTTGGCCTTCTCGTCTTTCCCTTCTCAACTATCTGATGGTTCTTTCAATTTTTCAGTCAAGCGGGTCGGAGTTCAAAGCTTCTGGTTCGTCTCATGAAGTTTCTGAGAACCTGAAACACAAGAAAATAAAAATAATAAGTAAAAGAAATTAGATAAAAGTAAATGTATCTAACCTTAAAACTAATAGTGAAAGATAAATAAGTCCCCGGCAACGGCGCCAAAAACTTGACCGGCGTAAACAACACGTATAACGCAAGCGTACGTATCGTTCAAGTAGTATAAAAAGTATCGATCCCACGAGGACTTAATACCTAATCTATTAATTTTATGAGGTCAAATGATTACTAGTATCTAACAGGTTGATTGATTGATTTGAAATGGTGATGATTTTAAATTTAAAAACAAGTAAATAAAATTACAAAAGTAGGTTTAAGAAAATTCAATATTAATAACTATTTAGGGTTGTGAATCTTTCTAATATCTTTTAAAAATGAAGTGGTTATTTCATGTTTGTGTAATAAATTGGTTTACTAACCTGGAACACTAAATTATACAAAAGCCTCTGTCGATGGTCAGACGCAAATACCCAGTTTAACCCAATTGAACCATATGTCTATGTCAACCAAATTATCTGGATTCATTAAATTAAAGTTCCAATTATGGCTACCCCCGCTTGACAGGTATATGTCTATCCTGTAAGGAAATCTATTAAGGGTTATCTATCCTCAATGAAGATCGTGGGCTATTAAGTCTAAGGCTGAAACCTAAAATTCCTTTGTCAAGTTTATTTTAGATTTACCACATCAATCTTATTGGTGATCAGACAACAAGAAGCATTAAGCTTAAGACTTAATAAGTAAATTTAAATTACCCAAACTATAAAATAACCCATTATAAACCGGTGATATTAGAATTCATCACAACCCCAGATAACTAACTTAGTTACGACACATAACTATGGCTAGTAAAACATAAATAAAATAAAAGACATAAAGCAAAATGCTGAAAGTAAATTGCTGAAAAGTAATGACGGAAATTAAATGCTGAAAGTAAATTACTGTAAAGTAAATGCTGAAAGTAAATTGCTAAAAAGTAAATGCTGAAAGTAAATTGATGAAAAATAAATAAAGTAAAAGTACAATAAAAGAAAATGCTGAGGTAAAATGATTCACTTTTATTACTTCTATTTTAGATATCTCCCTTAATATAATATATTAACTATGCATGATAATTACCAACCAGCCATATAGGCGGTATCCAGATTAAGTCAAATTAATAATTAATTACCAACCGACCAATCAGGCGATATCCAGTTTAGTCAGGTTAAAACCAATTTAAATAATTACCAACCGACCAATATGGCGGTATCCTCGTTAAGTCAGATTTTAACTAGTTTATATATTATAATTAAGGGAGATTAATCTAAATATTAGTAATAAAAGTTTTACCTTTTACCCCAGCAAATGGAGTTACCTTACCTCCTCATTACTGAAAAGTAAAAACTGAAAATTAAAGAAAGAAAAGTATTGTGCGTAAAAGTAAGTTGCGGAAAGTAAAAACTGAAAAGTAAAGAAAAGAAAGTGCGAAAGCGAAGTTAATTACTGAAAGCTGTAAATAAACAAACAAGAAACAATCTTCTTAGTATTCTTAATGAATTCCTTAGAAGAAAGTATGAATTTACAAATGAAATGGCTTGGTATTTATAGGCAAAATTTTTCCTCCATCAAATCATCCACCAAATCCATTATTAATTGCTCCACTAATTGCTTATCATATTTGGTGGTGATTTGATAATTTTTATTATTTATTTATTAATTTATTTTTTTGCTTTGAAAATGACTTTAATAATTACACACAACACACTTCTGGATGGTTCATCAATATCGGGCATGAAATCTTCCGAATTCAAAATTATTTTATCTTTCAAGGTTGTAGATCTTTGAGTCTTCTTTAATCTGGAACTTGAATCAGCTCAATCCGATATCAGAGTAAAAAGTTATGCTCAAAATACGACAGATGCGCAAAATTGGAATTTCCAAAACAAACGCCATTTCAAGTTTCCAATCTCCAAAATTAATTTGTCAAGTCCAATTTTTGCCCTTATTTTACCCACATTTCATCCTAAATGATTTCATTGTGTCCCAATATTATTTTATCTGTAAAATAAACTAAAACATATCAAAATGTTCATCGAATCCGAGAAACTAAATAAAATATTAAGTAAAAGGGGCGGTAAATATTGATATATTTTCCGCTCATCAAACTTGGTTCCTTTGATTGAGCAATGGCACCCGTGTTGTCACAGTACATCGTGACGCCATTCTTTATCGCGGGCGGCACTTCCAGCTCCGTGATGAACTTCTTTATCCAAACTGCTTCTTTAGTTGCCCCAGATGTTGCAATATATTCGGCTTCATTGGTGGAGTCCGCTATAGTTGACTGCTTTGAGCTTTTCCAACTGACAGCTCCGCCATTCAAAGTAAACAGATATCTTGTTTGTGATCTGTTGTCATCCCTATCGGTTTGAAAGCTCGCATCACAGTAACTAATGACTTTCATCTCAGAACAATCTCTGTATGTCAAAAACACATCATTAGTTCTTCTCAGATACTTGAGGATTGTTTTTACAGCTGCCCAGTATTGCTCACCAGGATTTTCCTGATACCTGCTCGTTATGCTAAGAGCATAAGAGACATCAGGTCTTGTACATAGCATGGCGTACATAATGAGTATGTGGACATTGCTCCTTAGATAATTTGATTCCATGAAAAATAGGTATATTACCTATTTTGGAATCTTCCATTTTGAATCTTTTCAAAACTTTATCTATGTATGTAGATTGAGAAAATCCTAACAACCTCTTATATCTATTACGGTAGATCTTAATACCGAGGATGTAGGCTGCTTCTCCCAAATCTTTCATGGAGCAATTCTGAGATAACCATTGCTTGGTGGCTTGCATCATGGGAATATCATTCCCGATGATTAATATGTCATCGACATATAATACAAGAAACACAACAGCACTGCCACTACTTTTCCTGTAAACACAAGGCTCGTCTACATTTTTGATGAAGTCAAATTCTTTGATTGTCTCATCAAATCATATATTCCAACTTCTGGAGGCTTGCTTGAGTCCATAAATAGATCGTTTAAGCTTGCATACTTTATTATGATCATCCTTAGATGCAAACCCATCAGGTTATGTCATATAGACTTCCTCTACGAGGTTTCCATTAAGGAAAGCTATTTTGACATCCATCTTCCAAATCTCATAATCAAAGTGTTCAGCTAGTGCCAGAAAACTTCGAATGGACTTTATCATTGCAACAAACGAGAAGGTTTCATCATAGCCAATTCCTTGGATTTGTCTATAACCTTTCACCACCAACATAACCTTATAGGTTTGGATGTTGCCTTCTGCATCAGTTTTACGCTTGTAAATCCACTTGCAGCCTATGGGTTTTATCCCTTCAGGTGCATCCACCAAGTCCCAGACTTGATTCTGATACATAGAGTCTATTTCGGATTTCATGTCCTCAAGTCACTTGACTGAATCAATGTCACACATTGCTTCATCATAACTAATGGGATCGTCATTATCAATGACCTGATCATGTTTCTCATCAATATGGAAACCATATTTTTCAGGCTCATATCTTTCCCTACCAGGCATTCTAAGTTCATAACCTTTTGGTTGTTCCACGCTGCCCTTTTGAGGGGCCTGGGGTTTAGTTCTATGTTAGTTTTTTCTTCTCGTACCTCATCGAGGTCAAGTCTACTCCCACTATATTTATTGAGAAGGAATTCATTCTCTAAAATTTTAGCATTTCGTGAGATAAATGTTCTTTGTTCATTTGGGACGTAGAACATGTATGCTCTTGAGTTCAAGGTATATCCTACAAACTTAAATTTAACTGCCCTATCATCCAATTTGTTATTTTTTGTGAGCTTAACATATGCGTCACATCCCCAAAATCTTAGATAACTAAGACTAGGACGTTTCCCACACCATAACTCACATGGTGTTTGACTAACAGTCTTGGAAGGAACTTGGTTTAGTAGTAGTGTTGTAGTTTCTAAAGCAAGACCCTAAAATGAAAGAGGTAGATCCGTGTCTAGCATCATTGATCGGACCATATCTAATAATGTCTGATTTCTAATTTCGGATACCCCATTATGTTGTGGAGTTTCCGGAGGAGTCCACTGAGAAACAATGTAATTTTCTCTCAAGTAATCTTGAAATTTATTGCTTAAGTATTCACCACATCGGTCAGACCTTAGTGACTTAATACTTTTATTAAGCTGGTTTTCTACTTCAGCTTTGAAGTCTTTGAATTTCTCAAAGGCTTTAGATTTATATCGCATAAGATACACATACCTATATCGCGAGTGATCATCAATAAAGGTAATGAAGTATGAGAATCCACCTCTAGTGGTAACTGACATTGGTCCGCTTACATTAGAGTGTATGAGTTCTAATGTCTCCGATGCATGCTGTCTTTTACCTTTGAAGGGTAATTTGGTCATTTTACCAAGTAAACAAGACTCACAAGTTCCATAAGGTTCATATTTGAAGGGTCTGAAATACTCATCCTTATGTAGTTTATTTAATATTGTTTCATTGATATGACCTAAGCGACTGCGCCATAAAAGTGATTCATTGAGAATATTCGAGTTAACGTTGTATATATTAGAGGTTGAACATTCTTGGTTAGTTTGTAAGACATAGATACCATTATTCAAAATACCATCTCCATATTTTATTTCATTGAAATAAATAGAACATTCATTACAACTTATTAGGCATGAAAAACCTTTATTACATAAAGAAGAAATTGAAATGATGTTCTTTACTATAGAAGGTACATAAGCACAATCTTCTAAGTCTAAAACTAAACCATTCGGCAAAACTAATGAATAAGTCCCCACGCACAATGCAGCCAGTTTTGCTCCATTACCCATGCGTAAGTCAACCTCCCCATGACGGAGTCTCCTATTATTTCTTAGGCCGTGCACATTGTTACACAAGTGAGTCCCACAACCGTTGTCAAGCACCAAAGTAGAAGGTTCAGAGTTTTGAGAATATAGTTCAATCACATACAACATACTTGAAGCATTGGGCTTTTTGGCCTCTCGGGCTTCCTTGGCTTTCAAGGATCTGAAGTCTTTCTTCCAATGACCATTCTTTCCACAAAAGAAATATTTCCCCTTTCCCTTTTTATTCTCCACCTTACCATTGGGCTTTAGGTGATCTGGAGCCTTGGCCTTGGCATTTTTTTGGGCCTCGTGCCTTCAGATCCGTACCCGTAAGCAAGACGAAGGTTTTAAGCTTCGATTTCAAGTCCTTCTCTGTTTGCTTTATCAGATTGTGCAATTCTGCTAAAGTAGCTTCTTTATCAGACAGATGAAACTGCATAATAAAGTTAGAGAAGTATTTTGGTAAGGACTAAAGAATTAGATCGTGACCTATCTCATGATCCATGATGAACCCGAGGTTGGCCAATTTTTCAATATGGCCAATCATCTTAATCACATGTCCACTAACAGATCATTCATTATACCATGTTTGGAATAAGGCACATGACACTTGGAATCTCATGGTATGAACGGAAGTTGCATACAACTCCTTCAAGTGAAAAATGATGGTTTGAGCATCCATATCTTCGTGAGCTTTTTGAAGTTCGTCCGACATAGAGCCAATCATTATGCAAACCGCTTTCTCATCATCATCGATGTGTTTCTTCCAAGCATCAAATGTATTTTGGTCAGCATTTTCTGTGGGTTCATGGGGAAATGGTCTTTCAAGAACATATAAAATCTTTTCTTGTCGTAAGACAATTTTAAGGTTTCTAACCAGTCATTGTAGTTGTCCCCTTTGAGCTTATGCTCATCAAGGATGGAACGAAATGATACTCTGTTTGCCATTTGAATGTTTGTGAAATATTTTGACCCACTTGTTAAGAGAGAATGTTAAAATTAAGAATATGTTTTCTTTAATGTTTCATAATAACATGGGCTTTTAATATTATGAAGTTGATCCCACTCAATTGTTTTAAAATTTTAAGTAAATTGCATCAACCCATATGATGGATTTCTTGTGGGAAAGGATCCCATTATCAGTATTTCATAACTCTGACTAGGGCCGGTCGTTATAAAATACGTTAATTAGGTAGGTTCCCAACCATTTATGATATAAATCACAATTCCTTGATCATTGGTTGGGCAATCAAACATGCCATAGCTTATGCTAGTCATTGTGGACACCCAATCTTTGCCACTAAGTTATAAGACCACGCCTAAGGGTCGCTGCATCTTATGATTCAAAAAAGTCAAACCATTGTCAATAGTATGATTTATGGACAAATTGGTATTGGTCAGTCTGGTAAAGCCTAGTCTTGCCAATACGGTTTAAGCCTTTGGGCCTATACTTTACAATGGGAGGCAAATTTTAGACTTAAATTATTATTTAGGATTTTAGCAAGTTTAAGTGAATAATTGTCAAATAGATTCCTCAATTGAAAATTCCTCAGAGGGAGGGTGAAGTGAACTCTCTTAAATAATCTTACCTCTTAGGCTCTTATTGCCTTGGTGACCGGAATAAACAATAGATCCTCCAAATTATTCCAACACTTTAAATATGCTTTAAAGTAAGTTTTGAGTAAAAGATTATCTAGATGTCTTCACAGCTTTTCCTTTTGGCTATAAAAAAGGTAGTGAGTGAAGGAAGACACCAAATCATTATCTAACTTAGTAATATATTTGGTTAAATTAAACTTAGTTTGGAAAGTTTTATTAACGCCTTGGTCCCACCCCACTTGTATATTTTATAATGTCTTTTATTATAAACAAGTGATGAGTGGTAAATCTATCACTATTTCCCACTCATTTATCCTAATATTTTGTATAGTTTCTTGAGTCTTGTGATTATTTTGATGTGTGTTTTGTGTTATTTTGTAGATAAATAAAGTTTCAGGACATTCTGGAGGTGATTTGGAGCAAAACTGTGAAAATCGGCAAAAAAAGGTCATTTTGGTAATTTTCGGCGTCGCGACGCCAGGACTTCCAGCGGCGCAACGCCCAGAATACGCCGAAAAGTGCTAACGTGCGCCGGGTCAAAGGGTCCGAA
>SKCR01028046.1:0-44003 GCA_019454045.1 Zanthoxylum bungeanum
GATTTGGTTTCAATCCAATCGAACCCACAATCGACATTAAATCACCATCCAATTTGATTTCATACACATCCAATGTCACAAATCAAAATTCCAAGATATTAGGGCATTATACCATTCGGCCAAGTGAAGCAAATGGGGATTTTTGTTCAATTCAAAATTCAATCTAATTGACTTAATTAACATCATCCAACATCATTACAACTCATCCAATGAACCAAATGAAAAAATTCCAAATTTCCCAAATGCTTGAAGATTCTGCCAACATATAATTTTTGGGGAAAATTATTCCAAATCAATTTCAACAAATTGGTCCAACCAAAATGCAATTCAACATCATTTAAACATGCTCAATCAAACAATTTAACTAAATCATGCTCAAAATCAATTTACCCAAATTTTAACCCTAAAAGTTTCATGCTTGAACCTAAGGCTCTTGATGCCATTGTTAGGTTTTATCTAGGTCCCAAGATTACAAGCATTGAAATCATGTGTGAATACATCAACAGAGGTAGCGGAATACTCACATCGATCGGTTGAGAGACGCGGCAAGCAACAAAACTGAAATTCCCCACTGTTTTGGGCGTGAAGATGTCCTTCGTCAAGCTCCAAGCTTCGTCGAACGGATCCCGCCTCATGGGTGGACTTCCCTAAACCTTCGCAAGTCTCGTAAGTGTGCTAGCACTTGCGTTTTTGCATCAAAAACCACTCATTGCTTCCCATTTGGCTCACGGCAGTGAGCTGTGTTGGGAAGAAAGAAGAAACAGCCCCTTGGGCGTGAGATAGAGAGAAGGAGAGATGGAGAGAAGAAAAGTGTTAATTGAATTGATAAAAGATTTCCAAAAACCCTTATATATTTTCCAAGAAAATACAAAGCATTTACCATTTTATTTATTAAATAAATCAAATGGAAAATGGCTTTCCAACCACCAACACTATTCCACCCTAAACCCATCAACTATTCATTTCACTTTATCAAAGTGACATGTAGTCTTTCAATCAATCAATCACATCAATCAATCACATCACTCAAAGTGACATTTGATTTGACGCTTGATGTGACGAATGATTTGACGCTTGATGTGACTTGCGTGCCGCACTCGAATTCGAAATACGAATGCGCTCGCAATCACACTCGGGCTCGGGTTCGCTAATTCCCAATTAGCGAGTTTTCCGTTGCGTCGTAATTAAATGATTACGCCTAGCGAATTCACTATTCACATCGCTAACGAATTAATTCTAAATTAATTCGTTCGCCCGAATTAAAATCCAATTTCAATTTCGCGTCGAAATCCAATTTCGTTTAATATATCGAATATATTAATTTATCGATTAATTCCAAATTAATCGTTATCTCTCTCTAGACGATATTTTATCCTAGATAAAATATCTCCGTAATAATCCTAGATTAATTTCTCTTTCTTCTATATAATCCCAGATTATTAATGAGTGCGAGTTATGCGTCATCGGTGCATTATCGGGAAGCGACCCATGAGATCCCCGGATAATTCGGTAGTAAATACGGTCGTCGGAATATCCGAATCACGTACGTACCAAGTACTACGTTCTACCAATTTACGAGACAAGATCGGCTTCTAGCAAAGCACGAAGTCTATCCAATTCTCCGGTCATATTCATCTAAGAATATTAAGATCTATATCAAGCGTAGTATACCAAGTATCGTGTATATCGGCCCAGTATCGGATAGTCACGTGCTAGGGCTGGGGGGATAAGTGTCTGCCCCGTCCGAAGCACATATCGGATGTCTGGTGGTAACTAGTCTCTATAATCGGATATACATGACCTTGTCATAATATCCCGATGGCCGGCCAGCACTTAAGAGCACTAATTCCGTATCCTACGTGACATCATCTCCACTATGACTGGAGTGATACTTCCGTTGACATTACACCCAATACTCTACGATTCTCAATATACCCAGCATTGGCGTACACAGAACCGGTTAGAGTCCTAGACGACCTCAACCAAAGTATATTGATTGTCGTAAGCATTAGCGGTGCAAGTCTCAGGTTAAGACCATACACACTTACCCTGATGTCGGACTCCCATAGACACATAGTCATAATACCAATGGGATTCCGAGGGGTCTATCCAGAACGAAGCTGTTTCCCGTACCATCGGTGAAACACAACCTCCTATCGCACTTGCATGAGTATCCAATACCTAAATATATGAGAACTATGCCGTTGTGCCCTCACAACACGCACAAGTGCAATACTAGCCTATTCCGCATTATCGATGTCCAGTCTCGATAATACTCCGGCTAGGGATATTTAATGATTAATCCTTCGTGGACTGATACTGTCTCATATCATCTCAATCCAGGAACTAATCATATGGACCTCTCTTCATTTATATATCTGAGGTGATCTAATCACAAATGATGAGAGTGCAATTTCCTTGTCACATAGTTAATTTGTACAACAACACTATGATCTGTACAAATAGTGACGCTATGGGTCATATTATCCAACATGTATGACAACCTAATCGCTACCTTAGGGTTGGAGAGGCACAAGTTGTCGCATCCAGTGATGCGTAGATGATCCATTGACCTATCATAGTGCAATGAATGATTCTGACAAATAGGAATGGCTCAAAGCCATGAACCTAGAGATGGAGTCCATGTACTCCAACTCAGCCTGTGAACTTGTAGACCAACCTGATGGGCTGAAACCCATAGGTTGCAAGTGGATCTATAAGAGGAAGATGGGATCAGATGGGAATGTACAGACCTTCAAGGCTAGACTAGTGGCCAAGGGTTATACCCAGAAAAAAGGGAGTTGACTATGAGGAAACTTTCTCGCCAGTAGCCATGCTTAAATCCATCCGCACTATTCTATCCATTGCCGCATATTATGACTATGAAATTTGGTAAATTGATGTCAAGACTGCATTCTTGAATGGAAATCTTGATGAGAGTATCTATATGATACAACCAGAGGGGTTCATCGCCCAATGTCAAGAGCAAAAAGTTTGCAAGCTGCAAAGGTCCATTTATGGACTCAAGCAGGGAACTCGATCTTGGAATATTAGATTTGATACCACGATCAAGTCTTATGAATTTGAGCAAAATGTTGATGAGCCTTGTGTATACAAGTGCGTCATTGACGGGAAGGTAGTTTTTCTTGTTTTATACGTCGATGATATTTTTCTCTTTGGGAATGATGTAAATGTATTATCAGACGTGAAAACCTGGCTAGCTAATCAATTCCAAATGAAAGATTTGGGAGAGGCCAATTATGTTCTTGGGATTCAGATACTTCGGGATCACAAGAAACGACTGTTAGCTATGTCTCATACATTCTATATCGACAAGATCCTTGTGCAATTTGGGATGCATAATTCCAAGAAAGGTAATATGCCTTATCGACATGGAATTCATTTGTCAAAGGAACAGTCTCCTAAGACACCTCAAGATGTTGAGGAAATGAGACATATCCCATACGCCTCAGCAGTTGGTAGTCTCATATATGTTATATTATGCACGAGACCGGACATCTGTTTTGCAGTGGGAGTAGTCAGTAGGTTTTAGTCAAACCCAGGATTGGATCAATAGGTGGCTGTGAAACACATTCTCAAGTATCTTAAGAGAACGAGAGATTATATGCATGTGTATTCCGGTGAGGATATGATCCTAAAGGGATATACAGACTCTGATTTTCAGACAGATGTCGATTCTAGGAAATCTACATCTGGATCAGTGTTCACCCTAGGTGGTGGGGCTATAGTATGGCGGAGTATAAAGCAAACTTGCATTGTTGACTCCACCATGAAGGCTGAATATGTAGCAGCTTGTGAAGCAGCTAAGGAAGCAGTCTGGCTCCGTAAATTCTTGGGAGATCTGGAAGTTGTTCCAGATATGGATAGACCACTCACACTCTATTGCGATAATAGTGGTGCGGTGGCAAACTCTAAAGAACCAAGAAACCACAAGAGGGAAAAGCATATAGAGAGGAAATTCATAGGAACCTGGCAGATCGGTTTACAAAGACCTTGTAGGCTAAAGTGTTTAAAGGTCACCTAGATGGTCTAGGATTACGTGACATGTCTCATTTGCTCTAGTGCAAGTGGGAGATTGTTGGAATGTATGCCCTAGAGCTACATGTGATGTAAATGGTTTTATGTGTTTTCAAATAATACGATGCATTATTCATTTATCAAAATTGTTTGTTTAATTTTCGCATATTATATATCATCTTAAATACCCTAGATTACTTATGTGCCTTCAGACTTAGTGCATGAGTGTCATACACAAGAGGATTTAAGTCTGAAGTTAGTAATCTTAAATAGTCCATACAGAGCAAACAAAGCGGGTACTTTGTTTGTGGTTTATCTATAGCCGTTGTCCATTCTATATTTGTATGACGATCTTGATCCGGATCGTCCATGTAGAGACATGAGAATGGAGGTACCTTGTATGACTCGATCATATAGGACTGGACCCATATAGAAATGACATTCTTATAATATCCGTTAAACTAAGAAAGTCATTTTCGATCTACTAGATGGTCATATATGGATTGATCTTAATCATGAGTGTACTACGAACTCCTGCATGGGAGGCCATGTCCTTTTATTTACAAAGGTGAGGTTGGTGTAGCAGTCCCGACCAATAGCTATGTACTTTGGGGGCATGGTTTGTTGCGTAGCTGGGAACATTTTACATAGATATGGAGTTCACTCCTTATTGCGAGAAGTAGAGGAGTATCTTTCTTAAGGGTTGATTCGGTGCTTGAACGATTTGAGCGCACAAGTCTTTCTATTACGAATAGAAAGATTAAAATTCATAATATTTATGAATAAATCGTTCATTAGAGAATCAATGGTACTTAAGGTAAAAATAATTAGAGGGGTATAACGGACATTATGACCCGACTCTAATTACGAGATACTCGTGAAGGGTCAATTCGTATGTAATGACTATATCGATGGACACCGACTTGGTTCGGCTTAATATATCATCTGCGACAACGAGAGTGCAAATTTGGGTTTTTAGTGGAATAACCCGGAGTTAATAATTCAGAATATTTAATTAAGAGCTTAATTAATATTTTGATATTATTGGAGCTCAGAACCGTAGGTCCATTTGGTCCCCGTGCTAGCTCGATTTACTATAGCGGATTTAATATAATTGGATAGTCCAATTATGTACTAACATATGTATAAATATTATTAATTTGATTAATAATATTATTATGTCACACTTGAAACTTTATGTTAAAGTTTAACATATGGTCTTATTAATAATTATTTGATAATTATTAATTACAAATTATTAAATTATATTAGATATATGATTTAATAAATAAAGATATTATTTTAAGATTCCAAAAGTGTTTTTGGAAAACCTATTGATAGCTTTGGAAGTTATGAATTTGAAAAGGCTATTATATCTTTAACTTTGTAATTTCTTCTTGTCATAACGATGACAATCAATTCTTGAATGATGTTACAAAAATTAAAGATGCAATTACAAGGGTGGTCGATTTTTTGGGAAGGAGATAGCTTAGGGTTTTGTTTTTATTTTGAATAATATAACCCTAAGTATAAAAAGAAAACTGTGATTTTTCTTTTTCTAAGATTTCTTTTCTTGAACCCTAGCCACCTTCTTCTTCTTCCTTATTCTCTCAAAAGTTGAGAAAGCTTTACAAAAAGAAAATAAGAAAAATAAAATCAAAACAAGTGTGACTAGCAATCTCTAAAACGTTTAGGGATTCATTTTGTGAGTTTTGCCCACACAAGTATTTGTTGGTAACGAGTCATAGCTGGGAAGGTCGAGTGGTGAATCCGAACACATACAAATTCTATCGGCAATGCCTTGCGCATGACAAGGCTCGATCAAAGCTTGAATCGCACATGATCAATAATTATCCAATCTCGTGATACATGGCTCACGTTGATGATGATCAACAATGTGGCTCACTGTGACAATGCCATGATTTTTGGTTGTAAATTAATAATGATCTGGACCTGGCTAATATTGATGAGCAGATGCGCATGTGTTCAAATTGCAAGTGACAAATGCTCAATGACATCTGCAATTGAAGCAGGCAATTGATGCATGCATAATCAGCGCATGATCAAAGGAACATGCACGCGCATGGTTGATGAACGCGCATGGTTGATGAGGAGAGAGAGCCGAACTGTCACAAGCCATTATATGTTCGTGAATTAATTGGGAATTAATTTAATACTGTTCGGGGCTGTTTGGAATATGAATTTTTAACAGAAAAATTCTGGATTAAGATGATGAGGGCAGACAAAAATTTTCAAGTCCGATCCGTGTGCCTAAGCCGCTTCCGCTGCGCGAGGAAAGCGTTCCCTACAACTCAAGGGCGCTGATAACTTCGCCGATTGGGATTTGGATTTGAGGATTGTCCTCGACTCTGAGAAGTTGGGATATGTTCTTGAGGGTCCACTGCCCCTTGCTGTGGCAGAGGACGCTACACCAGAAGAACGCGAAGTCTTCCAAGCTTGGAAGGATGAAGATTTCAAAGTTAAATCATATATCTTAAGTTCGCTTTCACCGGGACTCAAGAAACAATACTATGGCATGTTAGATGCATATAGTATGATGACACGATTAAGACAATCGTTTGAGAACCAAGAACAAGTTGTTGTTCACAAGGTCGCAATGGAACTGTTCCATGTGCGATTGGATGAGGGGCAAGCTGTTAGCCCGCATGTTCTTCAGATGATTGATTTGATCGATCAATTGAGGCAACATAATCTCATTCTGAATGGCATTCTCGGTAGGAGTGTCATTCTTGGTTCACTCCCAGCTTCTTATCGCCAGTTCGTGATGTACTTCAACATGAACGGGATTATCTGTACCTGCCAAGAGCTGCATAGGATGTTGCTCACGGCGGAAGAGGAACTCAAGAAGGGAGTACCGACTCGCCCTCCAAGACCTACTTCTCTTTCTGCTTCTTCCCATACTTGGTCAAAGGGAAAGAAGAAGAAATGGAAGAAGAAGAAGAATTTTGGTCCTCAACCACATGCAAAGATAGCAAAGCCCAAGAGGGCTTCTGAAGACAAATGCCATCACTGCAGCAAAGTCGAGTTGGACAATTATGACCCATAGCATCACTATTTGTACAGAACATGGTGTTGTTGTACAAATTAACTATGTGACAAAGGAAATTGCTCTTTTATCATTTGTAATTGGATTACCAGGATATATAAATGATAAAAGTCCATATGATTAGTTCCGGATTAATAAGATATGAGACAATATTAATCCACTAAGGTTTAATCATTAAAACATCCCTAGTCGTAGTATTATCGAGATTGGACATCGATAATGCAGAATAAACTATTATTGCACTTGTGCACGTTGTGGGACCATAACAACATAGTTCTCATATATTTGGGTATTGGATACTCATGCAAGTGTGATAGGAGATTGTGTTTACCGATGGTATGGAAACAGCTTCGCTCTGAATAGACCCATTGGAATTCCATTGGTAGTATGACTATGTGTCTATGGAATTCCGAATCAGGGTAGGTGTATTTGGTCTTAACTTGAGACTTGCCTCGCTAATACTTGCAACAATCAATATAATTTGGTTTTGGTCATCCAGGGCTTTAACAGGTTCGGTGTACGCCTCTTCTGGGTATATTGAGAATCATAGTGTATTGGGTGTGATGTCAAGATGGAAGTATCACTTCGGTCATATGGAGATGATGGTCACGCATGATACAAAACTAGTACTCTTTTATGCTGCAGCTATTGGGATAATATGACTAGGTCATGTTTATCCGATTATAGGACTAGTTACCAGAGATCCGATAGATGCTTCGTACGGGGCAGACACAATTCCAGCCCCAGGCCTTGCATGTGACATCCGATACTGGATCGCAATACGCAATACTACGTATACTACGCCTGATACAGATTGCATATTCCTTTAAGAATATTTCTGGAGAATTGGGTAGGCACGGTGCTTTGCTAGAAGCCAACCATGTCTTGTAAATCGGTAAAAACGTAGTACGAGGTACGTACGTGTTCGGATGGTCCGATGACCGGATTTACTGCCAACATATCCAGGGATCTCATGGGTCTCTTCCCGAAGATTCACCGATGAAGTATGACTCGAACATAATTAATCTGGGATTAATTATAAGAGAGAGAAAATTAATCTAGGATTAATTGCGGAGAAATTTTATATGGGATAAAATATTATTAATAGAGAGAGAACGATTAATTTGGAATTAATCGATAAAATAATATATTTGATATATTATACGAAATTAGATTTCGACGCGAAATTAAAATTAGATTTTAATTCGGGCGAACGAGTTAATTTAGAATTAATTCACGAGCGACGTGAATAGTAATTTTGCTAGGCATAATTATTTAATTAAATTTAATTTAATTACATCACAACGGAAAATTCCTTAATTCGGAATTAGCGAACCCGAGCCCGGGAGTGTTTGCGGGCCCACTCGAATTTTGAATCAAGTGGGGCCCACATGTCACATCACAAGTCACATCACTTGTCTATCACATCACCTTTTGGTTGATGGAAGTTGATGGGATTTGATGGTTGCTTACCAAACACTCAAGTGTGAAAAGTTGAATGACTTTTACCAAAATCTTGGATTTGGTATATCATTTTTTAATTTTGTTTTTTGAAAACATATTCAACACTTCACTCTTTCTCTCCTTTTTTTTCACGCCTTGGGCGTGACCATCTTCATCTCTCTCTTTTGCTTCTCCTTTGCCGATAACAACATTACTCAAAGGAAGAAATTTATTGCAAATTCTTCCTAGTGCTAGCACACAAAGATCATTCAAAGGTGATAGGGAAACCCATTCATGAGCATGGAATCAACACTTAAAGCTTGAAGCTTTAAGATCAACACAAGGAGCACAATAAAGAGGCTTGGCCGAAACTTCAAGAAATTTTTTGTGTTCAACGCATCGCAAAGCCGATCAAAGTGAGTATTTCTGCTACTTTACTTTGTTGTATTCGCACATTTCATTGCTTAATTTGATCATGGTTTGACCTAGAAAACCCAACAATGGTATCAGAGCGGCTATTAAGCATGAAATTGAATTTAGGGTAAAATTTGGGTAAAATTGATTTGAGCATGATTTGATAAAATTGATTGTTTGAGTATGCTTGAATGATGATAACTTAGAGTTATGCATAATCAATTTGATGAAAATTGAATTGGATTATTTTTTCACCAAAAATTTGGCTTGGCCAAATACTAGGATGCCCTAAAGTCATGGTGATTTTTATTTTTTGAATCACTGGATGAGTTTAAAAGACATTGGATATATTGATTTATGATTTAATTGGATTGAAATCGAAATCGGACATAAAATCCCTATATTGTCGTGAACAAAGAAGCATGTTGGAATTGATTTTGCTTCAATTATGTTGGACATGAATTAATCATTATAAAGCATGATTAATTAGTGTAATTGGTATTTTGGAAATGTTAATTTGACTAATTAATTATGGCTAATGCACTTTAGTTAATTAAATTATGATATTTGGAATATTGGAATTTAATTAGTTGGGCTAAATTTGGAATTGGGCTAATAAAGTTGTATTTGGGCTTAATGGGCTTGGTTGGGCCAAGTTTGGTTTAGGTTAATTGGTTGGATCCAATTGGACCTAAAACCATTTCCATAAAGTCCAAATATAATTAAATGGGCCTTTAAAATTTTAATTTGGCCTAATGGGCCTAAATTGTTTTTTGGCAAAATGTGATTTCTTATTGGGCTTTGGTTGCCAAAGTCCATGCCTTATAAATTAATTGAAAGCCCATTGGACTTTAATTAAATTGACATTGGATGTTAAATGGGCTTTGAGACCCGTTAAGATTAGATTTAGAATCTAAGTCGCAAAGGCTCATTAATAAAAGTGTAATTATTTAATTTGGAATTAAATAAAGAATTAGTATTGAATACAAATTAAATTGGATTTAATATTGTTTTTGATATAATTCAAGAATTCGTACTTATTCTTAAACGAGTTGGACTCACGCAAATCAAATCGTTGTTTGAACATTGGATGGTCATTAATTTCATATTAATTAATTGGATTAGATTGATTGATAACATGCTTTGTGTGAATACATGGATGTGATGTATGAATAATGTATATCAGATGGATATTAGATGGGTGATGACAATTTTGGAAATTGTTGTAATAAATTTAGAATTTATTAAATTGAACCTGCGTGTCCAGCCTATTACCTCTTGACTCTTTGTATTTCTCTTCTCACCTATTCCCCTCAATGTAAATGAGGTTTCTTTAGAAGTGTTATGTAATTGGGTAGAAGTAAGATTTGTGCTAGCGGGAGAGAGGAAAGGGAGAGATTTGTTCTAGGAACAAAATGTTTTTAAATATCCATCCGCATATCATTTAATTTTTTTTACCCCTTATTATGCTTTTAGAATGCATGCTTAAGGGTGTATGATGAGACCTAATCAAATATAATTAATTGGTTGCCAATTACGCGCGAAAAACCCTCAACAAATATTAAGCATTTTTCCTTCCATTGAATGATTTATTCTCAAGATCCAAGATTGGCACTGGTTTGTTGGCCAAAGTCAAGACCTTTGTCCATCGCGGATGTGTTTGAATCATGAAGGCTTTGTTCCATATCGCATGTCTTGTCCAAGTTGTGATTTGTTGGCTAAAGTCAAGATCACTTCTTGTCCATTGACATCGATTACGAAGCTTTCCAAGGTCAATGGGTCTCGCTTAACTGGAATCATTAAGTTTTTTGTGCAAAAGCCAAGGCTTAGTTGATTCAGAGGAAAAAAGTTAGGGAATATATTGGATATATTGGCATATATTAGATATATGTTTCGGATTTGGATGTCCACCTACTGGATCTAGGAATTAGATGAGATCCAATTGATCTTAGAGATCTACCTAGTTAAATATCATACAGCTTGTTGGCCAAAGTCAAGGTTGTGTGTTATTTAATGGGATCCTAACCCACTAGGAAACTAGGTTTCCCGAGTACTCAACAGAGGGTTAGAGGCTCGCCGAAAAATAATGGGAGGCAAGTATTAAATTTGCAATTTCGTTTAGATACTTGCCATTACGCGCGCTCATTTCAATTTTCCGTCATTAATTTAAATATATATTAGTTGGACTAATATTTAATTGTTGTTTTAATTAAACAGTTGGACTGTATTCAAACTACTTCAATTTATAGTTGATTATATAATTGGATTATAGTAATCAATATATTTAAATTTAAAATCAAATTATAGTTGATTATAAAGTTAGACTATAGTAATCATTATATTTAATTGTACCCGAAATCGTTGATTGGATAGTTGGACTATAGCAATTCAAGAAAACTGAAAGATTAGTGTTTAAAACATAATCCGGCTTTATTTTTCAGATTGGGAATAAAATCTCAGGATAGTCTTGGGAACTAAGAAGTTACTCTATTTGATAGACAAACCTCTTGGGCCTGAGCCCGGAGTTGAGCAAATAGTGGAGCATGAGTTTTGGATGACTCATGGTGATGATAACTTTAGTGCTCAATCCTTTATGCTAGATGCAATGACACTTTAATTTCGTTGTCAAAATTAAGGATTAGATCCTTGTACCATGATGATGAAATTAAAGATCTTCATAGATTTATTCTTAATCTTAGAACCACGAATTGCAAAATAAGCTCTTTCGCTCATGTATGTCAGAGGGTACATCTGTAGCACTAGGTGTCGCAGATGATTGCTGACATCGATCAGCTAGATCAGCCGGGCATTACCTACGTGGCCGAGACTACCAAAGATTTGATCTTATAGTCTCTACCCGAAAGCTGAGGCAGGTTCATTATGAACCAAGAGTAAACTCTTGGAGAGTTGATGGCTATGCTCAAGGAGGCAGAGCCAGAGCTTCTAAAATGGGCAAAGGCAAAATCATCACAGTCTTCTGGGAAGACAAAGGATATATCCCAAGATGGCTGCCTAAACTGTGGCAAACGGGGTCACTGGATGCGTGACTGCCGTATGGACAAGGCAGACATGAAGGAAGTGAAGGCGGGGTAAGGCTCCGACTTCAAATATGTTTTTTCATAAACATGTTCACTATTAGTTTCAAAATTGGATTTTGATACTAGATGTGGTACATAGATATGTACTGATGTGCGGAATCTGCTGATTAGCAGGAGACTGACTTCTGTTGAGATTGACATGCGAGTCAAAAACGGGACGAGAGTCGCTGTTTTAACCGTAGAAACCTAAGTTTAGGAACTACCATTTGGGCATGTACTTAAATTAGGAAACTGTTAAAATGTACATAGTTTGACTAGAAACATTATCTCTATATCTAAGTATAACCCGTTGCGGGTATACCTTTATATTCTAGAACACTAAAGTGTTTTATTTTATAAAAATGATATTGAGATAAACACATTAGATGTGAATAACAGTATTTATAATTTGAATATAAATGAATCTCAAACATATGACATGACAAACAAATAGCTCAAACTGAATAAATCAGATGAGACTTATAAGTGGCATTATTGTCTGGGACACAATTAACAAGACTCGTATATCCACACTTTCGAAGAGTGGGTACTATGACAGATTTGATTCTATTCAAACAATGTATACGAATCTAGTTTATTGGGCAAAAATGTCTGAAATACCTTTTACTTGGTAAAAGTGAAGTGCCACCGATCTGTTATCCCTCGTTCATAGTGACGTAAGTGGGCCCATGTCTAGATAGGCTAGAGGTGGATATGAATACTTCATAACCTTTACGGATGTGTCATCACGTTATGGTTATGTGTTTCTTTTGAAACACGAATCAGAAACTTTTGATAAATTCAGAGAGTTTCGACACGAAGTAGATAGACAGATCGGCTAAAGTATTAAACTGTCACGGTTAGACCGTGATGAAAATACTTAAGCAAAAAGTTTCTCAAATATTTGAAAGAGTATAGTATTCTTTCACAGTGGACTCCTCCCGGAACACCTCAATTGAGCGGTGTGTCCAAACGGAGAAACCGAACCTTGTTGGACATAGTAAGGTTAATTATGAGTCGCTCTGAGCTACCATTTTCCTTCTAGGGATACTCATTTAACAGTGCAACACTTATTTTGAATATGGTTCCATGAAAATCTGTTAGACAGATTTCATATTAGATATGAACAGGAAAGAAACCAGGTTTTCTCATTCCTGAAGATTTGGGAATGCTGGGCATATGTTTGGATGATACCAAACTAGTACCCAAATTGGATTAGTGCCTAATTTGTAGGTTATCCAAGGGTAACCAAAATATAGTACTTATACAACTCACAAGAGAACAATTTAATTGTTGCTCTCCATGTGGTTTCTTAAGAGGAATACCTATATGCAGTGGTAAGTGGGAGGAAAGCAAAACTCGATGAAAATCGAAGTAATACTATTCCAGGCACCGATTCCTTAATGGAACACAAATAGTTCATCATGGATGAAACTATACCACAATCTTTGAATACAAAATGAAGATGAGAATCTTATTGAGGAACACGAACCGACTACGTATGAGGAGGTGATACAAGGTATCGACTACCTATCATGGCAAAGTGTCATGAAATCCGAAATGGATTCCATGTATACCAACCAAGTTTAGATACTGGTTGATGTACCGGAAGGCATTGTGCCTATTGGTACTATATTAGTCTTCAAGGAAGACATACATGGATGGCAACGAACCAACGTACAAAGCTAGGCTTGTAGCGAAAAGGTATTGTTATCAACATTGTGTCGATTACGACGAAACCTTTTAACCGTTGCCATGATTAAATCCATTTGGATTATGCTTGCTAATGCTGTATGTTTCATTTATGAAATGTGGTAGCTGAACGTCAAAATCTCTTTCCTTAAACGGAAACCTTTTGGAGGATGTTTACAACATCCTGATGGTTTTGTCGTACCAAAACAAGCAAACAAGGTTTGCAAGTTAATTCGATCCATTTATGGATTGAAGCAAGCATTGCGTTCTTGGAACCAACGTTTTGATGTAATCATAATAGTATATGATTTAATTCAAAACGAAAATGATTCTTATGTATATACAGAGGTTAGTGGGAGCGCACTGACAATGATTGTTCTAAATAATGATGATATATCATTTCTTGGAAATGATATTCCCATAATACAATTGGTGAAAGTTTGGCTTTCATGAAAATTCTCTGTAGAATACTTTGGAGAGACAACCTTTATTCTAGGAATATGGATCTACTGGGATAGATCTAAAAGTTGTTGGCACTCTCCGAGAACTCGTACATTGAAATAAATGTACGCGACCTGGTGTCTCATATGCTTTGAGCATATGGAGTCACAATCAGGCCAATCAAAGTGATAGTCACTCAAGTGTGAAAAGTTGAACGACTTAATTTAGAATTAATTCACGAGCGATATGAACAATAATTTTGTTAGGAATAATTTTTTAATTAAATTTGATTTAATTACGTCGCAACGGAAAATTCGTTAATTCGGAATTAGCGAACCCGAGCCCAGGAGTGTTTGCGGGCCCACTCGGATTTTGAATCAAGTGGGGCCCACATGTCACATCACAAGTCACATCACTTGTCTATCACATCACCTTTTGGTTGATGGAAGTTGATGAGATTTGATGGTTGCTTACCAAACACTCATGTGTGAAAAGTTGAATGACTTTTACCAAAATCTTGGATTTGGTATATCATTTTTTAATTTTGTTTTTTGAAAACATATTCAACACTTCACTCTTTCTCTCATTTTTTTCACGCCTTGGGCGTGACCATCTTCATCTCTCTCTTTTGCTTTTCCTTTGCCAAGAACAACATTACTCAAAGAAAGAAATTTGTTGCAAATTCCTCCTAGTGCTAGCACACAAAGATCATTCAAATGTGATAGGGAAACCCATTCATGAGCATGGAATCAACATTTAAAGCTTAGAGCTTGAAGATCAACACAAGGAGCACAACAAAGAGGCTTGGCTGAAACTTCAAGGAAGAAATTTTTTGTGTTCAACGCATCGCAAAGCCAATCAAAGTGATTATTTCCACTACTTTACTTTGTTGTATTCGCACATTTCATTGCTTAATTTGATCTTGGTTTGACCTAGAAAACCCAACAAGTCGGGCACTGGAAAAGGAACTGTCCTGACTACATTGCCAAGCGGAGCAGGGAGATAGCATCCACATCAAGTACATTTATTTTTCCAGTTATTGATATATCTTTGTCTTGTGAAGACGTTACATCCGCCTAGATTTTAGATTCTGCTTGTCTCATTCACATTTACAATTCATTGTTGTGGTGCTGAAGGAAAATAGGAAACTGAAGCCTGGAGAGAAGCAGTTGCGATTCGGGAGTGGAGACTCACTAGATGCAGTTGCAGTGGGAGTATGCGAGATCCCTTTGCCGAAAGGGACACTTTTGTTATATGACTGTTATTTTGTTCCTGGATGTGTAGCTAATATTATATCTCTTTTTGTATTGGATACAGAATGCTATCGTATTAGTATTAAGAATTGTTCTTTGTATTTATATGATAAACGTAATATTCAGATCCTTTGTTGTCCAAATAAGCATGGTCATTATACATTGCAAACTTCAAAATATATTTTGAATATTGGAATTAATAAACGTAGTTTACCTGTTGTTAATAATACTGAACTTTGGCATATACGGCTAGGTCATATAGGCATTAAACGCCTTACCCAATTGGTTAGGAATGGTTTGATACCAGATCTTACCATTGAATCCTATCCAACTTGTGAATCGTGTATTCAGGGGAAGATGACCAAAGCCCCATTTTCAGGTGTTGGACATCGTGCCGTTAACTTACTGGAACTCGTACATTATGATGTATATGGTCCATTAAATCAGACTGCTCATAGTGGTTATTCGTACTTCTTTACCTTTACCGATGATCTGTCATGGTACGATTATGTCTTTTTGATGCGACATAAATCGGAAACCTTTGAAAAGTTCAAAGAGTTCGGAAATGAAGTAGAAAAATAATCTGGTCAATATATTAAATGCCTTCGATCTGATCGAGGCGGAGAATATATGAGTGGTGAGTTCATTGATTATATGAAGGAGAATGAGATTCTCGTTCAATATACTTCTCCAGGTACTCCACAACACAATGGGGTATCTGAGAGGAGAAATCAGACTTTATTGGATATGGTCTGGTCGATGTGAGTTTCACAGATTTACCCTATTTCTTATGGGGCTACTCTCTTTTAACAGCTTCACATCTTTTGAATAAGATTCCTTCAAAAGCTATTCCTACGACTCCATATGAGATATGGTTCGATAGGAGACCAAATCTTAGTTACATTAAGGTTTGGGTTGTCCTGCCTATGTCAGGGTGACTCAGCAATATAAGCTTTCGCCTCAACGGTAAAAGTTTAGGTTTGTCGGATATCCTTCGAATGGAAAAAGTTTAGGTTTTTCCGATATCCTTCGAATACGATGGGATATATGTTTTATGATACCGAGCATCGAAATATGTTCGTAGCTCGCTTCGTAAGATTTAGAAGTAGAGTTCTTGTTAGAAGGTGGTAATAATAGACAGGTTGAACTTGATGAAGTCCAACCTGAAAACAACGAACCAACGGAGGAACCTGAAGTTCAAGTAAATGAAGGAGCTTCAACACACACACACACTCCGTAGGTCACAAAGGGTATCTAGACCTGCTGAACACTTGTATTTGATACAAGAAAAGAGTCTGGATGTTCTCTTAGTTGAAGAGACATATCCTTTTACCTATAGAGAATCGATGTTCGACATTGACTCCGTGAAATGGAAAAGTTCCATGAAATCCGAGATAGACTCAATACATGAAAATCAAGTTTGGGACTTAGTTCCGGTTCTCAAAGGAATTGTTCCTATCAGTTGTAAATGGGTTTACAAGAGGAAGCGCGGGCCTGACGGTAAGGTTGAAACTTACAATGCCCGACTGGTAGCAAAAGGTTACACGCAGCGACCTGGCGTCGACTACGATGAAACTTTTTCACCAGTAGCAATGCTTAAGTCTATTCGGATTTTGCTTTTGATAGCTGCGTATCATGACTACGAGATTTGGAAAATGGATGTCAAAACGGCTTTTCTAAATGGATTTCTTGATGAAGAAGTCTATATGGAATAGTCGGAAGGTTTTGCATCCAGCAAAAACTCGGGTATGGTATGTAAGCTTAAGAAGTCCATTTATGGACTTAATTAAGCATCACGAAGTTGGAATCTTTAATTCGACGAGATTATTAGATCGTCTGGTTTTCTCAAGATTTCGGAAGAATCCTGTGTGCATCAGAAGGCCAGTGGGAGCATGTTCATATTTTTAGTCCTATATGTTGATGACATCCTAATAATGGGGAATGATTTAGGTATGTTACAAAGCGTCAAAGCGTACCTCTGTAAGAATTTCTCCATGAAGGACCTGGGAGAAGCTTCATATATTTTAGGGATAAAACTCTATAGAGATAGACAAAGGAAGCTGATTGGGTTATCCCAATCAATGTATATAGATAATATCTTGGAACGTATAATTTTGGTAACTGTAAGACAGAAAACATACCGTTCAGACATGAGATTCATCTTTCAAAAAAGATGTTCCACAAACAGAAGATGAGAAAGTTAGAATGTCTAACCACCTTATGCTTCGTGTTTGGGTAGCATAATGTATGCCATGTTATGTACAAGGCCTGATATCAGTTTCGCTGTTAGCGTAACTAGTCGATATCAGTCCAATCCAGGTAATGACCATTGGATGGCCATTGAACATATCCTAAGGTATCTTAAAGGTACTAAGGATAAGTTAATAATTTATGGAGGAAATGAACTGCAAGTTAACGTATACAGATTCTGATTTCCAATCAGATCCCGATGATAGAAAGTCTACATCTGGATTCATATTTACCTTTAACGGAGGTGCAGTTTGTTGGAAGAGTTCCAAACATGGGTCAACAACAGATTCCACCACTGAGGCGGAATATATTGTACCTTCTGAAGCTACAAATGAGGCTGTGTGGATAAAGAACTTTATCACAGAATTGGGAGTTGTCCCAAGTATCGAGAATGTGATTCTGTTATACTGTGATAATACTGGAGTCATTACGCAAGCAAATGAACCAAGGGCGCATCAGAAGTCGAATCATCTGGAATGAAAGTACCATATCATTCGAGAGATTGTGTCGCTAGTGGATATTGTCGTGTTCAAGGTACCGAGTGAAGATAATGTAGCAAACCCGCTGACAAAGGCCATACCTCCGAAGTTGTTTGATAAAAACATGGAGTCGATGGGTATTAGATACAATCGTATTGGCACTAGTGCAATGGGAGATTTTATTGGGGTTGATGCTCAGAGCGCCAATTTCCGGTTGTATTTCTTTGAGAATACTACTGTAAAACATTATTATATATGAATAATATATGCAGTTTCTATAATATAAATATCTTATATATGGTAAAGACGTAATGACCTTAGGATGACTAGTCATGATGCTGTTGCAACAGCGTCGCAACTGACATTGAGTTGTACCATGACGTTGTCATTCTCAGATTGTTCCTGGTCAAGGTTTACACTACTTGGTCAGTAAAGTAAACCTGTTGAGACCAGTACATGTCGTATACTGGAATATATGATTCCAATGGTTTCTCAATGAACCATCAGTCTTGGAGACTCGTATAGACGTGTAGATGTTTATAGCGGATAAACACTGAACGACTCACCGAAGATTCTTAATGGATAATACGCCAACGCCAATAAGAATCTTCTCGGGTTAAGTAGCATTTGCGATTCTTCGACTTGAGATACCACTGTGGGTGCATGAGACATCGTCCACACTTAGATGGCAGTCACGTCACCGATCTATTTAGATCAGACCTCCGGCTGTTCGTTGGGTGTGGATAGATCCTCAAGGTGTTCTGTGTGTATCGAGATTGGATCCGTCAGTTCTGTGTACAGAGCATAGGTAGTCCATATGATTAGCAATCAGATAAAAACCATGGGCCCGTGGTACACTTTATAAATCAATTCTAAGTGTTCTCTTTTAGAGATTACTAATAGAAACGTCGACGGGATTGTCCCCATAGAGATTTGACGTTTACATATATATCTCTGGGATATATCCGGATACCTGTGACGGAGGAATTATACTTTTTCCTTGACCTCGACCTGTATGATTCAGCGAGTTTATCCGTGGTCGTCATAATTTACGGGTGGGTAAATAATGCACACGAAATTGGACTTCATGACAGATATTTCTAGATCTAGAGAGTCTCACTAATGAAATATACTTGTAGAGCATTAGGGCAACATTTATAAATAATATTGATTATTTATAAAGTCGTTAAAAGGTTAAACGAAAAATACATGTGTAAGGACACGATAGTCATTTCCTTAATTTTTGTGTATTTGTATTTAATGTTAGATTAATTCAAATACACATTAATTAATTGTCAAATTGAGATATTTGACTAATATCATAAATATATATATATGTATTTGATATTCATTGTAAATATAATACATATATATAATATATTTATATTTAATTAATTAATTAATTATTTAATTGTTAAATAATTAATTTAACTAAAATATAAATGTATTAAAGTTATGATAATTGTTGAGATGACCTAAAGATGCTATACTTAGACTTTAAGAAATTCATTAAAGAGTTAATGATTTCAAAAGCAAGTAGCCAAGTTGGCTTGAATGAAATAAAATGAAAAATATTAATATTTTTCATTATTGTTGAATTCGGCCAAGCTAGAAAATAGC
Organism: Zanthoxylum bungeanum; assembly: GCA_019454045.1. Lineage (NCBI taxonomy): Eukaryota > Viridiplantae > Streptophyta > Magnoliopsida > Sapindales > Rutaceae > Zanthoxylum > Zanthoxylum bungeanum. The sequence goes on from SKCR01028046.1 coordinate 19,775, forward strand.
TAAAGTGTTGGATATTTTCATTAAGCAAAAATCTCATCCAAAACTCCACTAAAAGAAAACGGAAGAAGCTTGAGAGAAAGAAGAAGAAAAACAAAGACAAAATCAAAGATAACTTGGAATTTAGTACGTATTTCCAACTTGCCATTAGAGAGAAATATGTTCCTCTTGTCGTTGGCTTCATCTTGTGATGTTCTTATGTTTTTTTCTATTATTTATTCTTGGTGTTTTTAGAGGATGGAAGTTTGTGGATAGGGTTATACATGTATAAAGATCATAAAATGTTACTAATGAGTTAATAACCATTCTATTGATGGTTTAAGAAACTAGTTGTCGTTCTAGAGTTATTGACTCACTCTTAAATGACCTAGAATTGTTCTATAGTTATTTCATTGTGGTGAGGCTTGTTTGGTATTTTAGAAACTTTATTGAAGTGTTGGATTTAATTAATTTGGTCTAATAAATTAAGTTTTTAGACATTCTCCCAACTAGGGGTGTGCATCGGTCGGTTCGGTCGGTTAATCCTTGATTTTTTAACCGTAACCAAAATTTTCGGTTAAATAAAAGTGTGACCGATTTAACCAATTTATGACACATAACCATTAACCAATTAACCATTATATTTCGGTCGGTTATGGTTAATTCGGTTATTAACCAATCCAATAAATTAAAATTTAATAATTTTTAATTAATAAAATTATATATGATGTAGGTCGGTTCTACCGATTTTTTTGGAACATTTCAACTAGTCGAACCACCGACGCATTAAATTTTTTGGATCACTAATTCGATCACATATCCGATTCTAAAAATATCGATTCTAACTAACAATTTGAATAAATATATCTATATTTAATTACATGCGAGAGAAATATTTTTTAAACCCTCGATGATTGTCACGGCCTCAGATTTCTATCCAAACCTACCATGTTAGAAATTTTAAGGGTCACGAATCCACCACGATGAAAAATCTACACATTTGAAATTTTATGTATTTTTACCTTTAAATTCTTGAGAGAAATTAAAAAGAGTCAAAACCAAGCTATTAATGTAGCTTGTCATTTGAATTTTATCAATTTTATTTTCGGGTAGTATTATCAAATCAATATAACTACAACCAATTGAGAGTTTACATGCAGATTATTTTAACTCTAAAAAATTAAAGGATTCCACCGCTCTTATATATATATAGTTTAATTTCGGTTAATCGGTCGGTTCGGTTATACGAATCTCATAACCGTAACCAAACCGAATAACCGAAAAAGTTAAAAATTTAACCGCAATAACCGATTTAACCAAATTAAACGAACCGTAATAAAAAAATTGGTCGGAACGGTTCTGTTAATCGGTTAAAACCGATTAATGCACACCCCTACTCCCAACTTTGGGCTTTTCATTTATGTTATGTATTTGGATGTGCATATGATGCATATAAAATACTCGTCTGGTCGGACCTCGTCTGGTCGGCCCTGGTCTGGTCGGACCTCCTCTAGTCGGCCCTAGTTTGGTCGGACCTGGTCTGGTCGGACCTCATTTGGTCGTCTCTAGTCTGGTCGAACCTAGTCTGGTCGGATCATGACCCCATATGGTCGGAATGACCTCATGTGGTTGGATCGTGACCTCATATGATCGGACCATGGCTTCATGTGCTCGGACCATAGGCCTTTTGTGGTCGGATTATTACTTCATCTGATCGGATCATGCATGTGAGTAATATTTTTGGGTTTAGGTGAAATCTGAATAGATTATTCATATTAGATATTGAATAATTTATTCGGTATTTTGAAAAAGTTTTTGAAATACGATTTCTGCCCGGACCCGCGTTTCCGCTGCGACCGACCCGAACAAAACCCTTACAAATATGGTATCAGAGCGAGTCTGATTCTAGGCCCCCTAATATGATTAGCCCTTTAAATTAAAAGTTTAATCATGTTTTTTTAACTTTATACATGCATGTTTTAATCTAATTTGATTAGTTTTATGGTGTATGACACTTAGTGGAAAATCCCTAATTAATAAGGTTTAAATGTAATTATGTATTTGATGCATGTTATATGGTTCGTCTTGTCAATACGGTTTATGAATATTTCTCTGTGACTACATCTGAGACTGTGCCTCTGTTGTGAGGGTGTAGCCGATAGAGATTTATTTATGCCGGATGTATATTGGATACTAGATAAATTCAACTGAAAGCGGAATCATGAACGTGCCCTAGCTGTCAAGGTTACGTAAGTAGCTTGAGTTTATCATTGGCAAGTTTAACCTTGGTACGTCTCCTTGTGGGCCTGCCCGGACCTGTGTTTCCGCTGCGACCGACCCGAAAAAAACCCTTACAATTAGTTCCAGCATTAAAGATATCTTGTGTGTTATGCAAAATGTAATGACCGTGCTCATTTGGAAAAATATGGATCTGAATATTATATTTATCATATAAATACAAAGAACGATTCTTAATATTTACATTATAGCCATCAGTATCTAATACCAAAAGCGATATAATGTTCGCAACACTTCCAGGTTCAAAAAAATAGTCATGCAACAAAAGGCTCCCACTGGACAGGGAAATCTCACAAAAGCCCACAGTAACTGCATCCAAAGAGTCGCCACTCCCAAATCGCAATTGCAACTCCCCAAATTTTAGTCGTCTACTTTCCTTCAGCACCTGCAACGAATTGCAAATGTGAATTGGAAAAGCAGAATACAAAATCCAACTGGACGACATAGCTTCACAAGCTAATGAGATATCAATAATGGGAAAAATAAAAGTACATGATGTAGATGCTCTTTCATTTCTTGCTGCAGTGGTGGCATTTATCTTCGGCAGCTCTCATAGGTTTAGCTATCTTACCCTAGGGTGGAAGATTTGTACCATTCTTATTCTTCCCATTCTTCTTCTTCCCTTTTTGTTTAGAGTGGGAAGAAGCGGGAAGAACAGTGGGTTTATGAGGGCGAGTCGGTACTCCCTTCCTCAAATCTTCCTCCGTTGTTAGTATCATCTGATGCAACTTTTGGTAAGAATAGCTAATCCCGTTCATGTTGAAATACATCACAAATTGGCGATATGATGCCGACAGAGATCCAAGAATGATACTTCGTCCCAAAGTGTCATTAAGAGGGAAATTATTGCGTCTCAACTGTTCAATCAAATCGGTCAGATGAAGCACATGAGGACTCACATCCTGTCCCTCTTCCAATTTCGCATGGAACAATTCTATAGCAATCTTATGAACCAAGACACATTTTTGGTTCATAAAGGACTCTCTCAACCGCGTCATCATAGTATATGCGTAGGGCAACCCAAAATATTGCCTCTTAAGCTCCGGTCCCAAGGAACTGAGAATGTATGATTTGACACGTCTGTCATCATCTCTCTACTTTGGAGAGTCTCATGTTCCTCTGGTGTAGCATCAGGTGCTATGGCCAGTGGTAACGGACCTTCCAACACATATTCTATTTGTTCGGATCCAAGAACAATTCTCAGATCCAAATCCCAATCTGCGAAGTTTTCGGCGCCCTTAAGCTTGTTCGTATCAAGCATACGTGCAAAAGGATTAGGAGTTTGTTCCGTCATCTCAAATCTATCATATAGATAGCGAAAAACGGTTAGCAGACAAAACAATTTCAAATAATATAAATCAAACAAAGCATAAATAGATCATGGATTTTTAATCTAAAAATGCCCTTCCCACTATAACATGCAATACTGTAATCCCTAAACAGAATGCAATCAAACAATTAAACAAATTAAATTTAATAGTGAAAGGTGGATCCCGTGAATATATTTCAGCTCAAAGCTTTGGAACGTTCCCGCCTACATATATTCATTAGGTAGACAACACATTGTCAATCACTCAATAGTTACTCGCGAGTTCCGGTCCTGTCCATTTCTCATTGTGACAGCTTTGGCACGTTCACAAGGAGGTGTACCAAGGTTAAACTTGTCAATGACAATTCAAGATACTTGCGTAGTTCTGACAGCTTTGGCACGTTCAGGATTTCCGCTTTCGCTTGAATTTATCTAGTATCACATATACATCGGTTATGGATAAATTTCTATCAACTACACCCTCACAGCTTTGGCACGATCTTGGATGCAGCCATAGAATAGATATTCATAAACCGTAATGACAAGACGGACCAAGAAATATGTATCCAATAAATACTACTTTCAAAACCTTATTAAAACATAGATTTTCCGTAAAGATGAAATATATTTAATTTAATCAAATTAAATAAATACAAGCATGTATCATGTAAGAACATAATTAAACAATGAATTTAAAGGCTTATTCATATCATGTGCCGAGGTTCAGACCTGCTCTAATACCATTTTTTTTTGGGTATAGGGCGGTAATTCAGATAAACGCATCGGATCGCGGAAAATCAAAATTTTCCGATTTCAATTATTTTTCTTGGGTAATTTTAATTACTCAATACTCAAAACTGAAATTTTTACCAAAAAAAACAGATTTTACATAAATTACCGTTTTGCCCCAAAAATTTGAATTTTAATCATTTTAATCTAAAATTGTCAAATACAATTCCTATTGATTCCAAATCAATTCTAAAATGATTTATTCATGTCTAATACATAAAAATTTAGTTTTACAATTTTAGTCAACAATGTTTCCCTAATTTCCGAATGGTCCCTCAATTTTCAAGAATTTGCAATTTGGTCTTTTTTGTTCAAAACATGCCAAGATCAAATCCAAAAATTCCCAAATTTTATATACATCAAATATACATCTAATCTCATCATATATATGAAAATCCCCAAATTTGGTGAAGGTTGGAAGCCCTAATTTTAATAATTTCATAAATTAATCAATTTACACCAAATTAATCAAATTCAAAGTTTTAATTCAATTCTTACAATACCAATTGAGTCTCACCAACATGAAATATACCAAGAACAATTCTTGGTCTAACATGAATGGCTAATAAACTCTAGAATGGCAACTTGTCATCAAAGTGGCAAAAAGTGTGCTTAATAAACAATTTAAAGCAAACTAGTTTAATATACATGCTTCCATCTTTCATTAAAGCCCCAAATCATCAAATCACATTCATGAAAGAGTAAAGAAGAAACTAAGCTAATCATATTAAAGCCTAGTATGCTAGAAACATTTTTCATTAAAGGAAAGGTAAGAAAAACTTACAAAAATGCTTGATTTCAAAGGTTTTTCTTCTTTTTTCTTCTTGCTGTTGGGAAGCGGCCGCGAGTGCGCAACGGAAAAATAAAATTATGATGCCGCTTTCCCTTTGCCAAAACCCATTTATTTTTATTATTCTACAAGCCTAGGCATGTTACTATATATTCTAAGCATAAAACTCATAAAACATGCAAAGAACATAAACCTAAACATGCTAACTATCATAAGAACTCTAATTAAAATAAATAAAGAAAAAAGACTTACTTGAATCGTAGACTCCTCCAGTCCTCCCTCCAATCTACAAACTTTTCTCGAACTCAGCAAGCTCTTCCACGTTCCAAAGAGCCACCCAAGTGTGTGGCCTCCAAAGATGCACACACCAAAGCCAAAACTCAACGGCAAGACTACGCCTTGAGTGCATGGGTATTTTGCCCTTGGTGCTAGCCTAGGCAAATACCTCAAAACTTTTAACTCGTGGTTCCTCTAGTCAATTAGACTTAAGGATCCTCAAAATCAGTGGCTTACTCTTAAACTTTAGAGTTGCTCACTTATATAAACCCAATATATGAAAGGTTTGGTGCAAAAATTTGTGAAGAATTCTTTGGGTTTATATAGTGATCCAAAGACAACAAAATTAATTAAGAATCCGATGTGGGATAAAAGCCAATTTAATCTTAGCCATTGGATATTAATTTAGTGGTTTAATGAGATTATAAAACCCTAATAAGGGTTTGGGCCGAATTGGAATTCAAAACAAATAAAAAATTTAAATAAAAATTTTTTTTACTGTTCACACGTTATTTTTTTAAATTTATTTATTCCAATTCCCAAAGTGCCCCTATCGTCATTCACCAATCCCTAAGCCACTATGGAACCTCATAAATGATCTGTTCAATAATTAAACACATTGAACCATTTATGAACAATTCCTACATCAATTATATATGCTGTTAAATATGTACTGTGCACTGTTAACCATGGATTTCGACTTTGTTGTGTGTGACCTTTTGGGTTCCCCTCAAGTTTGACATGAAATAAATCGTGATAATTTAATCGAAAATAAATTATCCTCCGATCAGATGGTCGTTCAATTTCAATGACCAAGGTTGACATCTAGCAAAATGCCAAGGCCCCCAAATGAGAAGGAAAGATATATATACCCATTCTGTAAGTGATTTACAGATGATACGGTCCCTCGCCTCACAGTATCCCCACCTATTGACCTAGGGTACGGAAAGTGTCTACCCATATGGTCAAATGTATGATGTTGATAGTGTTATGAATCGTGCAAACCCAAGAATCTCACATGATTCTTCCGCTGTGGCCACAGTCTCAAGCACTGATCACACATATTAACCCGCGAACTGGAATACTACTCTTATAAGAAAATATTATCCAAGAGAGTGGCGATTCTCTGTTGTATCTTTACAAACTTCATGTGTTTCAAAAAATGACCCAATCATACCCTTATGATCGGATCTTTTGAAACGACGAAGGAGAATGTCAAAGTTATTTGATCCACACATAAGATTGTAAAGACCTTAAGTCTAAGGACTAGTCATATAATCGATACATGAAATTTCTCACAGACACATGGGATAATCACTCCATATGAAAACTTTTGGCAGTCAATTCGATGGACATGAGCAACTCATGCATCCATGTGATACACCAAGCGGACGGATCTCCGCTAGTAGCCTATGAGATCAGCTACCCCATTTAAGGGCGGATCATACATCATGCTAGTCTCTCCACTTTGTGAACGCCCAGATTATTCACAAAACTATGACTAGGAACATTTAAGAGTAATGATTCTCATAAGGCGCGGAAGCCATCGTCTTATTATTCCAAGGGCTTTATTACAGTGTTGATGATTTATATAAGTTATGTAAGACACGTATAATAAAGATTGCCATTTTATTAATTAATGAAAATATTACAAATACATGTACATATAGCCCATCCACAAGTTGGGTATAAGGCATATCCCTAACAATCTCCCACTTGCACTATAGCCAACTAGTATGAATCTGGACATCATACTCTCGGGTGTGCCTATCATGCTTTTTTTTAGTCATCCCTTTAGTCAGAGAATCTGCAAAATTATCTTATGTGGGTATTTTCTCTATAATAACTTCTTTTCTCTCAACAGTCTCCCTGATGAGATGAAATCGCCTGAGTACATGCTTAGATTTCTGGTGGGACCTTGGTTCCTTTGATTGAGCAATGGCGCACGTGTTGTCACAGTACATCGTGATGCCATTCTTTATCGCGGGAAGCACTTCCAGCTTCGTGAGGAACTTCTTTATCCATATTGCTTCTTTAGCTGCCTCAGATGCTGCAATATACTCGGCTTCAGTTGTGGAGTCCGCTGTAGTTGACTGCTTTGAGCTTTTCCAACTGACAACAACGCCATTCAAAGTAAATAAATATCTTGTTTGCGATCTGTTGTCATCCATGTCGGTTTGAAAGCTCACATCACAGTAACTAATGACTTTCATCTCAGAACAATCTCCGTATGTCAAAAACACATCCTTAGTTCTTCTCAGATACTTGAGGATTTTTTTGAAAGCTGCCCAGTGTTGCTCACCAGGATTTGCCCGATACCTGCTCGTTATGCTAAGAGCATAAGAGACATCAGATCTTGTACATAACATGGTGTACATGATCGATCCTATTGCTGAAGCATAATGGATCCTACTCATACGCTCTCTATCTGAATGAGTATGTGGACATTGCTCCTTATATAATTTGATTCAATGACAAGTAGGTAAAATACCTCTTTTGGAATCTTTCATTTTGAATCTTTTCAAAACTTTATCTATGTACGTAGATTGAGAAAGTCCTAACAACCTCTTAGATCTATTACGGTAGATCTTAATGCCGAGGATGTAGGCTGCTTCTCCCAAATCTTTCATGGAGAAATTTTGAGATAACCATTGCTTGGTGGCTTGCATCATGGGAATATCATTCCTGATGATTAATATGTCATCGACATATAATACAAGAAATACAACAGCACTCCCACTACTTTTCCTGTAAACACAAGGCTCGTCTACATTTTTGATGAAGTCAAATTCTTTGATTGTCTCATCAAATCATATATTCCAACTTCTGGAGGCTTGCTTGAGTCCATAAATGGATTGTTTAAGCTTGCATACTTTATTATGATCATCCTTAGATGCAAACCCCTCAGGTTGTGTCATATAGACTTTCTCTAGGAGGTTCCCATTAAGGAAAGTTGTTTGGACATCTATCTGCCAAATCTCATAATCAGAGTGTGCAACTAATGCCAGTAAAATTCGAATGGACTTTATCATTGCAACAGGCGAGAGGGTTTCCTCATAGTCAATTCCTTGGATTTTTTTATAACATTTCCCCACCAACCTAGCCTTATAGGTTTGGATGTTGCCTTCTGTATCAGTTTTACGCTTGTAAATCTACTTGCAGCCTATAGTTTTTATCCCTTCAGGTGCATCTACCAAGTCCCAGACTTGATTCTGATACATAGAGTCTTTCAGATTTCATGGCCTTAAGCCACTTGACAGAATCAATGTCATGTGTTGCTTCGTCATAACTGGTGGGATCGTCATTATCAATGACCTGATCATGTTCCTCATCAATATAGAAACCATATCTTTCAGGCTCATGTATTTCCCTACCAGACCTTCTGAGTTCATAACCTTGTGGTTGTTCCGTCGCTGCCCTTTTAAGGGGCCTGGGGTTTAGTTCTATGTTAGTTTGTTCTTCTCGTACCTCATCGAGGTCAAATCTACTCCCACTATATTTCTTGAGAAGGAATTCATTCTCTAGAAATTTATCATTTCGTGAGACAAATGTTCTGTGTTCATTTGGGACGTAGAACACGTATGCTCTTGAGTTCAAGGCATATCCTACAAACTTACATTTAACTGCCCTATCATCCAATTTGTTAGTTTGTGTGAGCTTGACATATGCGTCACATCTCCAAACTCTTAAATAACTAAGACTATGACGTTTCCCAGCCATAACTCATATGGTGTTTGACAAACAGTCTTGGAAGGAACTTGGTTTAGTAGTAGTGTTACAGTTTCTAAAGCAAGACCCCAAAATGAAAGAGGTAGATCCGTGCCTAGCATCATTGATCGGACCATATCTAATAATGTCCAATTTCTCCTTTCGGAGACCCCATTATACTGTGGAATTCCCGGAGGAGTCCACTGGGAAACAATGCATTTTTCTCTCAAGTAATCTTGAAATTTGTTGCTTAAGTATTCACCACCTCGATAAGACCTTAGTGACTTAATACTTTTATTAAGCTGGTTTTCTACTTCAGCTTTAAAGTCTTTGAATTTCTCAAAGGCTTTAGATTTGTACTGCATAAGGTACAGATACCCGTATCGCGAGTGATCATCGATAAAGGTAATAAAGTAGGAGAATCCACCTCTAGCGGTGACCGATATTGGTCCACATACATCAGAGTGTATGAGTTCTAATGTCTCCACTGCACGCTGTCTTTTACATTTGAAGGGTAATTTGGTCATTTTACCAAGTAAACAAGACTCACAAGTTCCATAAGGTTCATATTTGAAGGGTCTAAAATACCCATCCTTATGTAGCTTAGTTAATCTTCTTTCATTGATATGACCTAAGCGACTGTGCCATAGAAGTGATTCATTGAGATTATTCGAGTTAACGTTGTATATATTAGAGGTTGAACATTCTTTGTTAGTTTGTAAGACGTAGATACCATTATTCAAAATACCATCTCCATATTTTATTTCATTGAAATAAATAGAACATTCATTATAATTTATTAGGCATGAAAAGCCTTTATTACATAAAGAAGAAATTGAAATGATGTTCTTTACTAGAGAAGGTACATAAACACAATCTTCTAAGTCTAAAAATAAACCATTCGGCAAAACTAATGAATAAGTCCTCATGCACAATGCAGCCAATTTTGCTCCATTATCCATGCGTAAGTCAACCTCCCCATGAAATAGTCTCCTACTGTTTCTCAGGCCCTGCACATTGTTACACAAGTGAGTCCCACAACCGGTGTCAAACACCCAAGTAGAAGGTTCAGAGTTTTGAGAATATAGTTCAATCATATACAACATACCTGAAGCATTGGGATTCTTGGCCTCTTGGGCTTCCCTAGCTTCTTGACTTTCAAGGATCTGCAGTCTTTCTTCCAATGACCCTTCTTTCCACTAAAGAAACATTTCCCATTTCCCTTTTTCTTCTCCACCTTACCATTGGGCTTTAGGTGATCTGGAGCCTTGGCCTTGCCCTTAATTTTCTTTGGGCCTCGTGGCTTCAGGTCCGTACCCGTAAGCATGACGGAGGTTTTAAACTCCAGTTTCAAGTCCTTTTCTGCTTGCTTTATCAGATTGTGCAATTCTGCTAAAGTAGCTGCTTTATCAGACAGATGAAACTGCATAATAAAGTTAGAGAATTCTTTTGGTAAGGACTGAAGAATTAGATCCTGACATATCTCATGATCCATGATGAACCCGAGGTTGGCCAATTTTTCAATATGGCCAATCATCTTAAGCACATGTCCATTAACAGATCCTTCCTTATACCTTGTTTGGAATAAGGCACATGACACTTGGAATCTCACAGTATGAATGGAAGTTTCATACAACTCCTTCACGTGAAAGATGATGGTTTGAGCATCCATATCTTCGTGAGCTTTCTGAAGTTCGTCCGACATAGAGCTAAGCATTATGCAAACTGCTTGCTCATCATCATCGATGTGTTTCTTCCAAGCATCGAATGTATTTTGGTCAGCATCTTCTGCAGTTTCATGGGAAATGGTCTTTCAACAACATAGAAAATCTTTTTTTGTCGTAAGACAATTTTACGGTTTCTAAATCAGTCATTATAGTTGCCCCCTTTGAGCTTATGCTCATCAAGGATGGAACAAAGTGATACTCTATTTGCCATTTGAATGTTTGTGAAATATTTTAACCCACTTGTTAAGAGAGAATGTTAAAATTAGGAATATGTTTTCATTAATGTTTCATAATAACATGGGCTTTTAATATTATGAATTTGCTCTCATTCAATTGTTTTAAAATTTTAAGCAAATCACATCAACCCAAATATGATGGATTTCTTGTGGGCAAGGATCCCATTATCATCATTTCATAACTCCGACTAGGGTCGGTCGTTATAAAATATGATAATTAGGTAGGTTCCCAACCAATTTATGATATAAATCACAATTCCTTGATCATTAGGTTGGGCAATCAAACATGCCATAGCTTATGCTAGTCCTTGTGGACACCCAATCTTTGCCACTAAGTTATAAGACCAAGCCTAAGGGTCGTTGCGTCTTATGACTCAAAAAAGTCAAACCATTGTCAATAGTACGATTTAGGGACAAATTGGTATTGGTCAGTCTGGTAAAGCCTAGTCCTGGCAATACGGTTTAAGCCATTTGGGTCTATATTTTAATCTATTTATTCCAATTCCCAAAGTGCCCATATCGTCATTCACCAATCCCTAAGCCACTATGGAACTTCATAAATGATCTGTTCAATAATTAAACACATTGAACCATTTATGAACAATTCCTACAGCAATCATATATGCTGTTAAATATGTACTATGTACTGTTAACCATTGATTTTGACTTTTTTGTGTGTGACCTTTTGGGTTCCCCTCAAGTTGGACATGAAATGAATCATGATAATTTAATCGAACATAAATTATCCTCCGATCAGATGGCGTTATATTTCAATGACCAAGGTTGACATCTAGCAACATGCCAAGGTCTCCAAATGAGAAGGAAATATATATATACCCATTTTGTATGCGATTTACATATGATACGGTCCCTCGTCTCACTGTATCCCCACATATTGACCTAGGGTACGGAAAATGTCTACCCATATGGTCAAAGGTATGATGTTGATAGTGTCATGAATTGTGCTATCCCAAAAATCTCACATGATTCTTCCGTTGTGGCCACAGTCTCAAGCACTTATCACACATATCAACCCACGAACTGGAATACTACTATTATAAGAAAATATTATCCGAGAGAGTGGTGATTCTCTGTTGTATCTTTACAAACTTCATGTGTTTCAACAAATGACCCAATCATACCCTTATGACCAGATCTTTTGAACCGGGGAAGGAGAATGTCAAAGTTATTTGATCCACAAATAAGATTGTAAAGACCTCAAGTCTAAGGACTAGTCATATAATCGATACATGAAAGTTCTCACAGACACATGGATAAACACTCCATATGAAAACTTCTGGTGGTCAGTTCGATGGACACGAGCAACTCATGCATCCATGTGATACACCAAGCAGACGGATCTCCGCTAGTAGCCTATGATATCAGCTACCCCACTTAAGGGCGGATCATATCATCATGCTAGTCTCTCCGATTTGTGAACGCCCAGATTATTCACAAAACTATGACTAGGAATATTTAAGAGTAATGATTCTCATAAGGCATGGAAGCCATCGTCTTATTACTCAAAGGACTTTATTACATTGTTGATGATTCATATAAGTTATGTAAGACACGTATAATAAAGATTGTAATTTTATTAATTAATGAAAATATTACAAATACATGTACATATAGCCCATCCACAAGTTGGGTATAGGGCATATCCCTAACATTTGCCCTCTTTCTTTCCTTTGTATTTGATTTTTTTTTTAGAGTTTTAAGAATAATGAAACCAAAAATAAAAAATGGCCTTATATATTTTCTTTCAAAGCCACGGAAATTGAAGAAAAAATGTAGGCCATGCATTTTATTTTTTATTTCAAAATTGGATAAAGATAAAATGAATATTTGTGGTGATAAATCATTAATCAAATTAATCCTTATCACAAAATATCCAATAGCAATATGCCAAATAAAACCAATCAAAATGGGCCACTTTATCCAATTAAAACATGCCATTTAGTTTACTAAATTAAAGTAAACTAGATATTAAATATTTAATTAATTTAATTATTTAACATTTAAATAATCAAATAATTAAATACAAATATCTCAAATATATGTATTATATTTACATTAAATAATCAAAATACATATATTAATTATAAAAGTCAAATATCACGATTCGACATTTAATAAATGGCCAAAAGCATGTATCTTCGTTTAACCGTTAAACGACTTATCAATAATCAGTATTATTTATAAAAATTGCTCTAGTGCCCAACGAGTATAGCTCATTAGTGAGACTCTCTAGGTTCAGGCATATCCGTCATGAAATCCAATTTCGTGTCCATAATTTACCCACCGTAAATTATGACGAACACATATAAAATCTCTCAACCATGCAGGTCGAGGTCACTGCATACGTATAATCCTTCCATCACAGTTTTCCGGATTATCTCAGAGATATAGATATAAATGTCAAATCTCTTTAGGTATAATCCCGTCAAGGATTCTATTAGCAATCTCTTAAACAACACTTAAAACCGATTTCTACAGTGTACCACGGGCTCACAGGTTTTAACAGATTGCTAATTCTATAATGGATACTTATGCTCTATACACAGAAGTGACGGATCCTATCTTGATACACACAGGATATCATGAGGATCAGTCCACACCCAACGAACATGCGGAGGTCTGATCTAAAAAGATCGGTGACATGACTGCCATCAAAGTGTGGACGATACCTCATATATCCACAGTGGTACCTCAAGTCGGAGGATCATTATACTCACTCAACCCGAGAAGATTCTTATTGACGTTGGTGTACCATCTATTAAGAATCTTCAGCGAGTCATTGTGTTTATCTGATATAAACACCTACGTGTCTATACGAGTCTCCCGAGACTCATGGTTCATTGAGAAATCAATTAGAATCAAACATTCCAATATACCACACGTACCGGTCTCAACGGGTTTACTTAATGACTAAGTAATTGTAAACCTTGACCAGGAACAGTTAAAGAATGATATTGTTATGATACCGCTCAATGTCAGTTGCGACGCTTTTGTAACTGTATCATAACAATCACTCTATGGTCATTTACGTCTTTACCATATAATAAAAGAATTTATCTTAAAGAAACTATCTATTTTATTCATTAATAAAATATATTCAAAAGTATTTACAGGGAAATACATAAGAAATTGGCGCTCAAAGCACCAACCCTAACAAAATCTCCCACTTGCTCTAGTGTCAATATCGATTGTATCTAATACCCATCGACTCCACATGTTTCGACTTCTGATGTGCCATCGGTTCTTATCAAATAAAATATCGGAGGTATGGCCTTCGTGAGCGGGTCTGCTACATTATCTTCACGTGACACAATCTCTCGAATAATGTGGTATTTTTGTTCCACATGTTTCGACTTCTGATGTGCCATCGGTTCTTTTGCTTGCGCAATGGCACTAGTATTATCACAGTATGACGGAATCAGATTCTCGATACTTGGGATAACTCCCAATTATGTGATACTCTTCTTAAGCCAAACAGCTTCTTTTGCAGCTTCATAAGTAGCAATATATTCCGCCTCAGTGGTGGAATCAGCTGTGGACCCCTGTTTGGAACTTTTCCAACAAACTGCACCTCTGTTAAGGGTAAATACGAATCCTGATGTAGACTTTCTATCATCGGGATCCGATTGGAAATCACAATTCGTATATTCGTTAACCTGCAGTTCATTACCTTCATAAATGATAAACTTATCCTTAGTACCTTTAAGATACTTCAGGATATGTTTAACAGCCATCCAATGGTCATTTCCTGGATTGGACTGATATCTACTGGTTACACTAACCGCGTAGCTAATATCAGGCGTCGTACATAACATGGCATATACCCATGATATAAGAAGTTTCACCCATGTCCTTCATGGAGAAATTATTACAGAGGTAAGCTTTGACGCGTTGCATCATTCCCAATGATTAGGATATCATCAACATAGAGAACCAAAAATACTATCATACTCCCACTGGCCTTTTGGTACACACAGGATTCTCCCGTATTCTTGAGAAAATCAGACAATCTAATAATCTCGCCGAACCGAAGATTCCAACTTCCCGAAGCTTGCTTAAGTCCATAAATGGACTTCTTAAGCTTACAAAGCATGCCTGAGGTTTTGCTGGATACACAACCCTCCGGCTGTTTCATATAGATTTCTTCGTCAAGAAACCCATTAAGGAAATCCATTTTGACATCCATTTGCCAAATCTCATAATCATGGTAAGCAGCAATAAACAATAAAATCCTTATAGACTTTAGCATCGCAACTGGAAAAAATGTTTCATCGTAGTCGACACTAGGTCTTTACGTGTAACCTTTAGCTATCATTCGGGCCTTAAAGGTTTCAACCTTTCCATCAGGCCCATGTTTCCTCTTATAAACTCATTTACTACCGATAGGAACAATTCCTTCAGGAAGCAGAACCAAGTCCCAAACTTGATTCTGATGCATAGAGTCTAACTCTGATTTCATGGCCTCTTGCCAATTAGCGGAGTCGATGTCCAACATCACTTCTCTTTAGGTGTAAGGGCCAGTCTCTTCAATTAAGAGAACATCCAGACTTTTTTCTTGTATAAAAAACAAGCGTTCATGAGGTCTAGACACCCTTTGGGACCTAAAGAGTGTGTGAGTTGAAGGCCTTTCATCTATTTGAACGCTAGGTTCCTCCACTAGTTCATTGGTTCCAGGTTGTACTTCATCAAGTTCAACCTGTCTATGATTAACTCCTTCAGACAAAAATTCTACCTCTAGAAATTTTACGAAGTGAGCTACGAACACATTGCGATGCTCGGTATCATAGAACAGATATCATTTCGTATTTGAAGAATATCCAACAAACCTAAACTTCTGCCCTCGAGGCAAAAGCTTATCCTGCTGAGCCATCCTGACATAGGCAGAACAACCCCAAATCTTAACATAATTAAGATTCGGTTTCATACCAGTCCATATCTCATATGGAGTTGTAGAAACAGCCTTGGAAGGAATCTTATTCAAAAGATGTGCAGCAGTTAAAAGAGCATAGCCCAATAAATAATAGGGCAAAACTGTAAAACTCAACATCGATCGGACCGTATCCAATAAAGTCTGATTTCTCCTTTCGGACACTCCATTGTGTTGTGGAGTACCCGGAGGAGTATATTGAGTGAGAATCACATTCTCCTTTAAATAATCGGTGAACTCAATGCTCATATATTCACCGCCTCGATCTGATCGAAGATATTTAATATATTTACCAGTTTTTTGTACTTCATTTCGGAATTCTTTGAACTTTTCAAAGGTTTCTGATTTCTGTTTCATCAAATAAACATAACCATACCATGACAGATCATCGGTAAAGGTAACGAAGTATGAAAACCACTGTGAGTAGTTTGACTCATGGGACCACATACATCATAATGTATTAATTCCCATAAGTCAGTGGCTCGGTGTCCTACACCCGAAAATGAGGCTTTGATCATCTTACCGCGAATACAAGATTCACAAGTTGGATAAGGTTCAATGGTGAGATCCGGTATCAGACCATTCCTAACCAATTGGGTAAGGCGTTTCACACCTATATGACCCAACCTCATATGCCACAGTTCAGTATTATTTATATCAGATACTTTACGTTTATTAGTTCCAGCATTAAAGATTTCTTGTGCGGTATGTAAAATGTAATGACTGTGCTCATTTGGACAAATAAGGATCTGAACATTATATTTATCATATAAATACAAAGAACGATTCTTACTATTTACATTATAGCCATCAGTATCTAATATAAAAAGCGATATAATGTTCGCAACACATACAGGTACAAAAAAAGTCATGCAACAAAAGGCTCCCACTGGGCAGGAGAATCTCACATAAGCCCACAACAACTGCATCCAAAGAGTCGCCACTCCCGAATTGCAATTGCATCTCCCCAGATTTTAGTCGTCTACTTTCCTTCAGCACCTGCAACGAATTGCAAATGTGAATTGGACAAGCAGAATCAAAAATCGAACTAGACGATATAGCTTTACAAGCTAATGAGATATCAATAATGGGAAAAATAAAATTACCTGAAGTAGATGCTATTTCCTTTCGGATCTGGGCCAGGTAATCATGACAGTTCCTCTTCCAATGACCGATCTTACTGCAGTGGTGGCATTTGTCTTCGGAAGCTCTCTTGGGTTTAGCTATCTTACCATGGGGTGGAAGATTTGTACCCTTCTTCTTCTTCTTCTTCCCCTCATTCTTCTTCCTTTTTTGTTTAGAGTGGTGATGAGTGGTATTTATATCCCTATTTCCCACTCATCTAACCTAATATTTTGTATAGTTTCTCGGGTTTTGTGAACGTTTTGATGTGTTTTGTGTTATTTTGTAGATAAATAAAGTTTGGAAAGCATTGGAAGCAATTTGGGTCCAAAATAGAGAAAAATATGACAAAAGGGCAATTCGGTAATTTTCCAGCATCGTGACGAAAATACCTTCAGCGTCGTGACGCCTAACGTGCGCCAGACATGCTAACGTGCCCCGAGGGACACGTGTCAGAATCTGAGAAATTGGACTTGCTAACGTGCGCCGGATCTTGCTAAAGTACGCCGGCTGCCACGTGTCATCATCACAGAAGATCTGCTAAAATGCGCCGGCTGCCACATGTCGAAATCTCATTGGACCAAAGCAAGCGCGTGCCACGTGTCAATCTCTCATTGGACCGAATATTGGACAAATCACATGTTGCCATGTGTCGACCTCTCATTTGATCGATCCTAAGCGCGTGCCACGTGCTAACTTTTCATTGGACCGAAAAGCCAACCAATTACAATGCGCCGCGTGTCGCCTTCTGATTGCGCCGCTCTACTGTGTGACACGTGTCACCTCCTGATTGTGCCGACATCGTACGCGTGGTCAAACCGCGTAGACCAGATACCTGTGTAGTTAAATAGTTCAGTAATAATAATAGTTCTTCTTCTTCTCTTTTACTTTATGTTTTGTATTTAAATTTCCACTGGGGTAAAAGGTGAAACTTTAATATAATTATTTAGGTAAATCTCACTTAATTATAATTTATAAATTTTATTTTAACCGGATTAATTAATATCAGACTTTATTACCGCCTATATGGTCGGTCTAAATATAAATTACTTTACCGCCTATATGGCTGGTCTTTATGTGACAGATAATTACCGCCTATATGGCTGGTGTAATTGGACTAAATGGATTACCGCCTATAGGGCTGGTTTTAAATGTTTAACATTATTAATTCCTGAGAAAGCAGAACATAAAATATTTTATATTTTATAATAAGTGAGATTCCTAGATAAGAAGTATTAAATGTGGATCCTCTAACCCCAGCATTTTATTTTATTCTAGGGAAGTGATGAAACACAATATTCACACTTAATAACTGATTTTCTTTTTATTGGTAATTCTTTAGTTTGTTTTTTGAGTCTTAAGCTTAATGCTTCTTGTTGTTTGATCACCAATAAGATTAATGTGGTAAACTTAAAATGAACTAGACATAGGGATTTTAGGTTTCAGCCTTAGATTCAATAGCCACGATCTTCCTTGAGGATAGATAACCCTTTAATAGATTTCCTTACAGGATAGACATATACCTGTCGGGCGGGGTTTGCCATAATTGGAACTTAATCTTAATGAATCCAGGTAATTTTGTTTACATAGACATATGGTTCAATTGGGTTATACTGGGTATTTGCGTCTGACCATCGACAGAGGCTTTTGCATATTTTCGTGTTCCAGGTTAGCAAACTGATTTATTACACATATATAAGAGATTCAATTCATCTTTATAATAATATTGTGTGGAGTCACGACCCTAGATCTTTGAGTCTTTTCTTTTATTTTCCTTAGTATTTTCTTTTGAGTTTTTTTTTATTTTAATTAGCAAATCCACATTCAACCAACCAAAAGCAATCAATTCCCTTCTCCCTATAATAGATACCTGTAAATAAATAGTATCAATAATTAATAACAACAGTAGGAATTAAGTCCTCGTGGGATCGATATTTTTATACTACTTGAACGATACGTGCGCTTGCGTTATACGTGTGTGTTTACGCTGGTCAAGTTTTTGGCGCCGTTGCCGGGGACTTATTTTTCTTGAGTTATTAATTTTGAAGCTATTTAATTTACTTGTATCTAATTTTCTTTATTTTTATCTGTAATTTTTATTTCTTTCTTTTGTTTTCAGGTGATTGAAAAATGGAACATTATTGAGATATTGAGAGATCACGAGCTTTACTAGAAGAAGATACACCCCAAATCTGGGAGCAACAGTCTGGTTTTCTGAAGCCTATTGTCCAGCCCAACAACTATCACTGGATGTCAAAATCATGCAATACTACATTTGCTCATCAGAACGAAAAGGGGAGATGTGTAATTTGTGATGGTAACCACTCGAGCGATCAATGCATATACTTTTCAGAGTGGCAGAATTATCAGAATCATTCAAGGTACGAAGAACCATCATATTTTCCATCTTATCCACCATCTACCTACGATCTTCATCAACAATCAGAACCATCAGAAGAAGATCATATGATTGACATGCTCAAAGGTTGGTTCAAGAAACGAGACGAAGAGTTGGATACGATGCTTGAAACATACCAGAATCAACTCGAAAGTATTCAGAGACAATCAACATCCATTCAGAGACTGACAGAACAAACGAGACAATTAACAGAAAAACAGAGCTACATACCTCAATGAGCATTTTTAGATGACACTGATGAAGCCTTCGAGTACCAAGCATTTCACGATGACACTTTAGCAGAGGAAGAGGCTGAGCAGTATCAGGAATCTGAGGTATCAGTTCAGGAACCCAAACCAGCGAAGTCTCGATTTGACTTTTATTATTCAGATTCCGACTCTGATGAAGAAGCTGAGTTGTTTGTACCAACTGCACCAATAAAGGAGGATGAAACTTTTTATCCTCCAAATGAAGATCTTGGAGCTTCCATTGCACAAATGTTTGAAGAAGATCTATCTGAGCCAATCACATCAGCCTCAGAAGATGAAGACCTAATGTCAGACACATCTTTACATCCTCACGTTGATACTTCTGGAGCATGCATTTCACAGATGATAGATGAAGAACTGAACATGGAAATCCTAAAATACATATGTAAAGAAAAGGTGGAACAAGAAATAGAGCAAATGGAGGAGCAATTTTCAGACCAAATTGAAGATCCAGAGCATTCAGGCGAAACATCACTATTTTAGGGAGTACTGATCAAAGATATCACCCAGAAGCTTGACAGAATGAAACTTCCATTTCAAGTCAAGCACCATACGAGACCTCCTGATTTTCTTTCTTTCTTTTCAGGAACCACTGGAGCAACAAAGATCAAAAAGGTGGCACAAGCACGAAATAGGACAAAATTCTTTTTGCCACTTTACTGTTGGAAGAGACCCTTCAAAAGCAATGTTCACGGGATTGCCTTTAATCGGACGTCCAAAACAACGCTGAAACCTCATTGACAGATGGATTTTACTCACGTCTGGCTGAAGACGAAAAATTTTGGGCTAGCAGGGAGGCAACCCATGCACTTTGTTGTAATTTCTATTTTTATATTTTGTGTATACATGTTGTAGAGTTTTTAATTTTGTGTGTTATTTTTGTAGGGAAAAGCTCAACCAAAGCATAAGACAGAAGGAATGGTGTTTGGCAAAGATAATAGATAATTCATTAGCGATGGCTGAGTAAGGAATGGATTCTTGAGACGCATCCTAATGAATTTATACTAAGCGAATGGCGTAATGCGTACACAATTCCGTTGCCTTAATTATTGCTTAGATTTGCTTTTCTGTTGTAATTATCTTTATTTTCATAGACAGAATCCAGACTTTTTGACCTTTCATGATTCTTTTATTGTTTAGCTAACAATCATCCTTTGGAAGATACTAGTGCTATTATTACTCACCCTTTTCAGGTGCTATAAATTCATCCCGTCATTTCACTTTTGAAGACATCCAGAGTAAAACATGAAAACCACTTCAAGAAGACGAGTTGAAAACATCTGTTTGTTTTGCGGTACTAGTGCTGGTATTAAGCCACAATACGTAGAAGCAGCACATGAATTGGGTCGAGTCTTAGCTGCAAGGAATATGCACTTAGTATATGGCGGAGGCAATCTTGGATTAATGGGGGTCGTTTCAAAGGCCGTACATGAAGATGGCAGTCATGTTTTGGGAATCATCCCAAAACCCTTGGCAGAGGCAAATCTTATTGGATCATCAAACGGAGAGGAACTGATCGTGCCAGGTATGTCTGAACGATTGGTAGAAATGATTAATCGTGCTGATGCTTTTATTGCTTTTCCGGGTGGCTTGGGCACATTGGAGGAAATATTTATAGTGCTATCTTGGGCGATCTTGAACATACACCAGAAACCAATTGGAATGCACAACATTGATGGATTTTATGATTTTCTTTGTGTGTTTCTTGATGATGCTCGGAGAAATGGGTTCGTGTCAAAACCTATGAAAGAACTCCTCTTTACTGCTAGAACTGCTCCGGATTTAATTGACCAAATCTTAGCCTATGAACCACAAGTTGACCATATCCTTTCAAAGATAAATTGGTCCGAAGACGATCGTGGTAAGAGGCGTTGGATTAATCTGGATCTTAACCTTTAATTTCCTGTAGAATTTCAGTTATCCAGGTATTATCTTCTAAACTCTTCTTCTACTGTTTAAGACATTGGGGACAATGTCTCATTTAGGTTTGGGGGAGGGAATTAGTTGATCAGTACCTTGTTCTTAGTTTGTGTGTTGTTTTTATTTTTAGTCCAAAATTTTTTGAAAAATTGAAAAAAATTGAAATTTTTTCAAAAATTACAAAAATATTTTGTGTTTTTGTGTTTTTATTTTGACTAAAAAGGTGAAATTGGTAAGAGATAGCTGAGTAAGGAGTTTTCACTCCTGAGACGTATCTTAAACCATTTTTGAAACAAGTTAGTTTTTGTTTATTTCATTTTAAATTATTTAATTTGTAAATTCTCCATAAAACTGACTAAAATGGATCTTCATATGCTCAGTTGACAGGTATTATCAACATACATAGTAACTTACGGACATGAGCTAAAATTGAAAAGTTTGTAATATTCAGTGCTCTAGTTTAATTGGAGGAAGCATCTCAAAAAGTGATGGAGTAAAAAAAAATCTGAGATCCGAGTTATTAAGTCTGTAAGGGTGTTTTAACATCTAGTGCCCTAAAGCCAACTGGTTTGGGAGTCACTGGCCCAAAGCTCGCTACATGGATCAAAGATGCTGCAAAAATATGTATATCAGAAGTATGAGTAATTAAGTCCGTAGGGGTGTCTTAACACCTGGTGCCCTAAAGCCAACTGGTTTGGGAGCCACCGACCCAACACTCGCTATATAGACGGAAGGTATTGTATATAAAAAAAAAATTAAATTAGAAAAATCAGAAAAATCATTCAATTACTACAAAAAGGTGTGAATTCTGATAAAACTTTAGAGCAAAAATATTACTCTCTTATCAACTATACTTGTGACTGTTGTGGGCAAAAATGAGTTGATTAATATTTCGTTGGCTGTGTATATGGAGAATGGTAATTATAATCAGAGAATTTACTTATTCGGTAATTTAGAAAGAAACAAAACAACTAGTAACTTGAAGTAGAAGTTTCACCTGATTAGTCACTAACTTCTCTTTTCTCTTGTCTTTTTGCTTTTGTGTGCATTAGTTTTACTTCATTTTTACTTTTGTAAAATATTTGTAGGTATCATTGATGTAAACCCTCACGAGACTACAACTCGTCCACTATGGACATCTAGGGGTTTAAAGGCTTGTTGCATACGCTAAATGCAACCGTGATCCCTACGAAAGTGGCTTAGTTAATTTTATTTTTTTATTTTATTTTATGTTTTGCTCGAGGACTAGCAAAATGTTAGGTTTGGGGGTGTGATGAGTGGTATTTATATCATTATTTCTCACTCATCTAACCTAATATTTTATATAGTTTCTCGGGTTTTGTGAACGTTTTGATGTGTTTTGTGTTATTTTGCAGATAAATAAAGTTGGGAAAGCATTGGAAGCAATTTGGGGCCAAAATAGAGAAAAAATGACAAAAAGGCAATTTAGTAATTTTCCAGCGTCGCGACGCCTAACGTGCGCCAGACAAGCTAACGTGCGCCAAGGGACACGTGTCAGAATCTGAGAAATGGGACTTGCTAACGTGCGCCGGATCTTGCTAACGTGCGCCGGCTGCCACGTGTCATCATCACAGAAGATCTGCTAAAATGCGCCAGTTACCACGTGTCGAAATCTCATTGGACCAAAGCAAGCGCGTGCCACGTGTCAATCTCTCATTGGACCGAATATTGGACAAATCATATGTTGCCACGTGTCGACCTCTCATTTGACCGATCCTAAGCGCGTGCCACGTGTTAACTTTTCATTGGACCGAAAAGCCAACCAATTACCGTGCTCCGCATGTCGCCTTCTGATTGCATCGCTCTGCCGCGTGACACGTGTCACCTCCTGATTGTGCCGACATCGTACGCGTGGTCAAACCGCGTAGACCAGATACGCGTGCTGGCGTCGCGACGCCAGAAGCCGATTTTGCCTATAAATTTAGGCCTTCTTCACTTCATTTGGTGTGCTTTCCTTGGGAGCTTTTCCCTGTTTTTAGAGGATTGCATCTAGTTTTGTAAATATAAATAATATTTAAATTATGTATTTTAATTTTCAGTAATAATAGTAGTTCTTCTTCTTCTCTTTTACTTTATGTTTTGTAGTTAAATTTCCGCTGGGGTAAAAGGTGAAACATTTAATATAATTATTTAGGTAAATCTCACTTAATTATAATTTATAAATTATATTTTAACCGGATTAATTAATGTCACACTTTATTACCGCCTATATGGTCGGTCTAAATATAAATTACTTTACCGCATATATGGCTGGTCTTTATGTGACAGATAATTAACGCCTATATGGCTGGTATAATTGGACTAAATGGATTACCGCCTATAGGGCTGGTTTTAAAGGTTTAACATTATTAATTCCTGAGAAAGCAGAACATAAAATATTTTATATTTTATAATAAGTGAGATTCCTAGATAAGACTTATTAAATGTGGATCCTCTAACCCC
>SKCR01028047.1:0-43003 GCA_019454045.1 Zanthoxylum bungeanum
CAGTCTTTATGTTTTGCAGGATTTCCGGAGGACGAGCTTGGGAGGATGGATACTGATGCAGTCACTGGGCATGGAGTCCATCAGTACGAGTCAGAGTTGAGTAAAAGTCCAGTCTTAGTCATGTACGAGTCATTGTCAAATACGAGTCTTGTATCAGTTTTGATGTGTGCAGTCTTTGTAAAATCAATTGTTTTCAAGTACAAGAGTTAATAATGAGTTTGTTTTCAGTTTTTCGAGTTAGGTTTATGTTCCATCCAAAGTATTATCAAATCAAGATATGTATATTAGTATCAGTTATGGATAGTTAGTCAGAGGCTGATGGGGTTAGTACTATTATCCCCTGCCAGTAATATCTCTCAGATCGGGGATGTTACATGTGCAGTATGTTGTTCATCAAAAACTCTAAATGCAATAAGTCATTTTTGGATGTTCTATGATGCATCAATCCAATGATAAGTGACACCAATGTATGAGTGTATTCGCCAATGGTCACTCCAAATATTAGAACAAATAGAAAGACGACCTTTAATATCTTTAAATGTTTCATTTAAAATAATTTTATCATCTTGTATAATTTAAAAATGTGGCGTTTTGTTGTATTTCTAGTCATTCTATAAGCAGCACGATTTAAAGCATTCTGAGTAAAAATAATTTTTTCACCAAAACTTAAAGAAAGATGTGTCATACAAGTTAATTTAGCAAATTCTTCTCTATGCTTAGCATCAGAATATTTAAATAAATCTAAGGAACTCGTACCTCTACTAGATGATGCATACCTGGCCATTATGTCTTTCCATATACTTTTTCATATTGCCATGCCCACCAGTAAATTTGTAAGACTCCCCAAAATAGTTGCATATTGCTCTTGGACCTTCATTTTTAATATTGACTAAATGAAAATGAATTTTGAAAATATCGGAGGAACGAGATTAATTTCTCTTCTCCGTGTACCGATACTAAGGCCGCTCTCTTGGGTTGGCATATTTGACATGGTGTTCTCAGATGAGCATGTATTTTTTTGTTAATGAAATTTTACAAAATGAGAGAATTGAGAATGAGAGAATTGTAGAATTGAGAATTGGTGTGTTGAAAAAAATGAAAAATAACTTATATTTATAGAGTTTTATATATTTTTGTGATACCTAAAATGACACTAAAACTAGCCATTTTATTAATGTTATTAAGGATAATTTAGTAAACTTTTTTAATATTTATTTTTGGAAAATGGGGCAGGGAGCAACGATCCAACGACTAGTAGTTGTTGGGCCTGCTCCCAAAGGCTAGTAGTCGTTGGGAGCCTTACGGTTCCAACTGAAACCGTTTGGTTCTGGTTGGAACCGTAGAACCGCTAGAACCGAACGGTTCAAGCGGTTCAATTTCGATTCGGTCAGGGGTGAACCCAAACCAAACCGAAATATTATGGTTCCGGTATCGGAACCTGAACCGTGGCTGGGTCTAGTTTTACATCTCCTCTAGAACCGGGCTACTCTATACCGGTCACCCTTACCAGTCACTCTAGAGTTTGCACAGTTACTTAAACCGACATAGAGCAAACCAATCTTCATACCAGTCAACTTTCATATCTTATATGATTTCGGAAACCAGCACGGACCATATCGGTCCTCATACCGGTTAGCCAACCGGCATATCGGCCTCCATATCGGTCAATAATACAATAGAGCGCTTGAATCTTCAAGGATAATATAGTCGTTATGCTTTGTCAGATTTGCATATCGAGATAAGGATTAGGAAATGGATTAGTTCAATGTTTGCCACTTTGATTAAATCCAATTAAATCAAGACAAAAACGGCTATAATTCCATACTTGTAAATACCATAATATCCTCAAATGGTAGGGATAATTATGAAATTACGATAAAGCTCTCATGTAATTATTGAATTAATCCAATTAGGTCAAAGTAGATAATAAATATTATCCAATAACACTTGATTATCTTAGTTGATAATTGTAATATCGAATATTATATGTTATCAAAATTAATCAGCTACCCAAGTGCTCAACCAGTACACTTCATATTGGGACTCT
Source organism: Zanthoxylum bungeanum (assembly GCA_019454045.1). NCBI lineage: Eukaryota > Viridiplantae > Streptophyta > Magnoliopsida > Sapindales > Rutaceae > Zanthoxylum > Zanthoxylum bungeanum. The sequence continues at coordinate 2,048 of SKCR01028047.1, forward strand.
CTAAGTTTAAACATGTTCGTCATATAAGCCTAGCTAATATGCACGCAATTCAGACACCTACGTCATAGGCTATCCGACTTGTGCTTAGGAAACATAGAATACACCGTCAAGTTTCTGAGGCGCACATCTCATGTAGACATGTCCACGATTCTTTACAACTGATGCGATTCAGCCTAGGTAATTGGTTTTGGCCGAAGTCTTAAGAATCGTGACTTACTCTCATGGATACTTAAACCTCTTATGGTACACATACGAACTGAAAAATCCTATCTTGATTCGTACTTGATTAACGAGTACATCGGTCATCACCCAACGAACATCTAGAGGCCAGACCATGAAAGGTTTCTAACATACATAGCATCAAAGTGTGGAGGATCTCACACAAAATCAATGATATCCTATAGTCAAAGGATAACATATGCTACTCGACTCAAAGAGATTCCTATTGACGGTGGCATGTACTTCCAACTATTTGGAATCACCTGCTTAGTGTCAATTTGGATGGTACCGCAGTCTTATCTCCTCCTCATGTTTATCGAATAAATTAGGAGGTAAGACATTAGTAATCAGGTCTGCTATGTTGTCTAGTCCTTGGAATGCACCCTCGGCTCCTTAGCCTGCGCGATGGCTCCATTATTATCACAGTACAACATGATCGAATCCTCAATACCAGGCACAATGCTAAGTTATGTGATAAAATTTCTAATCAATACAGTTTTTTTACAGCTTCTAAAGTCGCTATAAATTCTACCTTAATGGTGTAATCAGATGTTGAGCCTTGCTATGAACATCGCTAACTAACTGTATCATTGTTAGGGGTAAATATATATCCGGATGTAGACTATCTATCATCTGGATCTCCTTGGAAGTTAGTGTCTATATAACCTTATATTGTATCTCATCTTCTCCATATATGAGAAACTTATCCTTAATACCCTTAAGATATTTCAAGATATGTTTCACGACGGTCCATTACCTGGATCAGATTGGAATCGGCTAGTCACACTGACGCTGAAACTGATGTAAGGGTATTAAGCATTCCTAGAAGCATATGGCAAGTTAAAAGTTCTAACTCTCTCTTCCTCAGTCTGAGGTTCCATTTTCTTCGAAATATGTATGTTATATTGGAAATGTACATTTACTGCCTTGTAGTCGGTAAGACCATACATTTCTAACATTTTATCTATGTACGTTGAATGCGACAACCCTATAAGCTTCCTAACTCTAACTCGGTAGAGCCTTATACCTAGTTTCATGGAGAAGTTCTTGTAAAAGTAGGTTTTCATACTTTATATCAATCCTGTATCATTTCCAATGATAAGGATGTGGTCTACATACAAAACTAGGAAAACTATCATGCTCCCACTCATTTTCTTATAAACACATGATTCTTCTTCATTCTTGATGAATCCACATAATCTAATTATCTCATCAAAACGACGATACCAACTTTGGGATGCCTGTTTAAGTCCATAAATAGACTTCTGGATTACAAACCTAGTTTGAAGTCTCACTGGATACGAAATCCTTTGGTTGTTCCATATAATATCCTCCTAGAGGAATCCATTTAGGAAAACGATTTTCACATCCATCTGCCATATCTCACAGTTATGATATGCAGCAAAGGTTAAAAGAATCTTAATGGATTTTAGTATGGCTACTGGTGAAAAAGTTTCCTCATAGTCAATCCTAGGATATTGAGTGTAAACTTTAGATACCAGTAAGGTCCTTAAAGGTTTCCACATTTCCATCGGGCCCTCACTTCCTATTATAAACCCATTTATAACTAATAGGTTTAATTCCTTCAGAAAGTTCAACTAAGTCCCAGACTTGATTGTCATGCATAGAATCCATCTCGGATTTCATGAATTCCTTCCATTTTCCCGAATCGATATCCAATATTGCTTGTTTATACGTAGTCGGATATGTTTCCTCCAAGAGGAGAATATCAAGGCTCACATCAGATATTAAAAATAATCTCTTAAGAGACCTTGATATTTTATTTGACTTACGTAGAACCTGTATTGTAGATCCTTCACCTAGTTGGATCTGTGTTCCATCTCAGGTTCCTTATTGTTGGGATCAAACTCATCAAGTTCAATCTTTCTATAATTCTTACTTTCTCTCAAAAATTCCTTTTCAAGAAAAGTGGCAAAGTGAACAAAAAATACATTTCGTTGCTCAGAATTATAGAATTAATATTCCAAAGATTTTGCAGGATATCCAACAAACCTATATTTATACCCCATGGGTGCTAGTTTATCCCGCTGCGCAACTCTAACGTATGCAGGACAACCCAAAATCTTTAAATATCTAAGACATGAATTTCTACCTAACCATATCTAATATGAGGTTGTAGAAACAGCTTTCGATGGAACTCTAATAAGTTTGTGGGCAGCAGTTAAGTAAAGCATGACCCTAAAGGTAATATGAAAGATCTGTATAGTTCACATAGATCGTACCATATCCAATAAAGTATAATTTCTCCGCTCAGACACACCATTGTGTTGAGGAGTTCCCGATAGGCTATATCAGGCGAGAATTCAATTCTCCCTTAAATAACTTCTAAATTTATTGCTCATAAAATCAAAATCTTGATCTAATCAAAAGCACTTGATGAATTTACTGATTTGTTTTACTACTCCGTTTCAAAATATTTTGAACTTATCAAATATTTCCGATTTATAGACATATTCATATCTTGACTTATCATCCGTGAAAGTCATAAAGTATGTAGAAATAACATAAGCGATATGATTTAATGGACCACACACATCATTGTGTATTAGTTCCAATAAATTTTCAGCACGGTGTCTAACACGAAGAAATTAGGCCTATGTCATTTTCCCAAAAAACATGACTCACAAATCGGATAAGGATCTAAGGTAATATTTTAAATCAAACCATCATTTATCAATTTTCATAGACGTCTAACACCTATGTGGCCCAATCTCATATGCCATGATTTGGTATTATTTAATTCAGATCTTTTACTTGTATTTTCCTCTATATTAAAGGCATCTCTATATGTTTCTAAAACATAGTGACCGTTAGATAAAGAACATTGTCTTTATCATATAAACATAAAGCACAATCTTTAATGTTTATTTTATATCCTTCTTTATCTAATATCAGTTAAGATATTATCTATCTAATAAGAGGGCATATAAAAATAGTCATGTAAATCTAATTTACATTTAATAGGGATATCTAGAACAATTGTTTCTATGGCTTTGACATCCAATGTCTCGATATTGCCAATTTTAAGTTTGATATCTCCTATGTTTAGCTTTCGTTTAACACTTATGGAGTTGCAAATATGAATAGGACTACTGATGTCTAACACCCAAACTACTATTTGCATCTAAGGCTAATGAGATATCAATAATATGAAAAATACAAAGCTTACCTGGGGTTACTGTTTTTCCTTTCATCTCTGGACAATCTTTCTTCCAGCCAAACTTTTTGCAGTGTAGACATGCACACAAACTACGAGCGGTCTTGCAATGTGTTTCTTGGAATTTTTTTTCTTATATCCCATTGTATTCTTCTTAGACTTCCTAAAAATCTTTGAAGAGCTTGCTCCACCATGGAGGTAAAGTGTGGGATTCCCTTTCTTCAATTTCTGTTCTGCCTAGCGTAACATATTATAAAGCTCTTCATATGTGGCTTGCATCCGATGCATCATAAAGCCAACATATGTATCGAGTAAAGAAGACAAAATCCTATATTGGCCTAACCAATCATCTATCAAAATATCATGTTGTTTCATATATCAGATCTGATCAATCATGTTCTAAACATGAATGCTAACCACTCATTTATCCTTAAGCGTAGCATGGAATAATTCCTTAGACCTTTGATATATCTCAATTTCATGATTTGCTTCAAACAACTCCTTGAGTGCATTCATAATGCTCCAAGCATTTGGTACATCAACGTATTGTCTAACTAATTAGAAATAAATTCAAAAGATATTGGATTGAGCGTAACATACCTAAACCGTTCTGATTCTAAGTTAAGGCAGATGTTCATCTCATACTCTAAGTAGTTCAAGACTTCTTTATCCAAAAGTCACGATAATGGTTTTGCGGCAACCATCTACAAGACAACATTTAAACACTAGCAGTACATTATTCATTTCAATATAAAAACACTAATTGATTATGGAATTTTAAATCTATTAGTGTCATCCCACTACTTTACGTAATTCCGTAATCTCCCTTATAAAATATCAAAATTTGACTATCAAAATTTTATAGCGGGAAGTGGATCTCTTGACATTTACTCTAGCCTCATACTAATGATGATCTTAGCCTTTATAAACTCATTAGGTAGACCTCCAAGGTCAATCACATCATATGACTCATAGTTTGGTCATGAACCGTTTCTTATCCTCACACTAATGACGATCTACGATTAAGAAGTATTCCAGGTGTATACTTGTCAAAGTGCACTATGAGCTTCGTATGTACACCCTCACGAAAATGACAGTATTGGGTGACTGCGATAACTTATCACGCTACATCAAATATTTTTCTGGAGCGACCTAAGTTCCGAGCACTTATACCCTTACTCTAATGACGATCTTGGATATAAGTAGTAAGAAATCATTCATCTCGATATTGACAAGACAGACCATCCAATAATGCTCCAACATTATTAATACTTATTACTTAATTAAAGTAATCACCTAATCCTAGGAGATTTATGACAATCAAGTCATTAACATGCTTGGGTCAAAATTAAAATTTTAATTTAAAACATGCAATGCATATCTAATATGACTTATGCATAATTAAATTAAAACACAGAGGCATAGATTCAAATACATGTCAAATATGCAACATGTGTTGTGTGGTTAAGCCTTGCTCTGATTCCAGTGTGTTGGGGCAGATATGGAACCCTAGGGTCGGATCGGTGTCCCTCACAGGGGAAGTGGGTCTAATTTATGGATATCTAGTATGGGTGTATTTTAAAATACTTCTATGTAAAATTACATTATGTTTCGAGTCCGTAGGAAAAAATGGGGACCCAAACGGAGTTCGGAAACTCCGGAACGGAGAAAATAAAGTTTCAGTATGTATCAGCTCTGGGCGTCGTGTCGTAGGAGCTTGGGCGTCGAGACGCTTTAAAGTGCGAGAGCAACTACGTGAGCTAAACGTCTCGGTATCACGATATGGAAAAGTGGGTGTCGTGACGCTCCAATGTTTGATGCTCGGTGTCGCAACGCTGAGGGGTCAGAGTCGCGACGCTCCCTAGGCAGTGAGTATTTTTCTAATCCACACCAATACTAAACACTTCCAATTTTCTCCTAATACTTCAAATACACCTAAAATCCAATTTTAGCATCATAACCACCATCAATACATGTTATACAACTAGCATACATGTATTCTAAATACTTATATTCATTTGTTTGAATCTAAACACAAACCAATTTAGAATCCCACTATGAAATGTCTCATGAACAATTCTAGTTCACCCAAAGGTGGTCAAGAGATTCTAGAATGGTAACCATAGCTCTAAGCTTTAATCTAGAGTTCCAAACTCTATTTAATTTATTCCATATCCAACATGAACATCTCTGACCCGATTACAAGCATATTGTGTGTATACTTCTAAAGCATCCTAACACAATTCATTAGCTTAATTTCAACTTAAGTTATGTAATTATGCATCCAATACATAATTCATCACTATATGTCTCACTAATGAAAAACTCACTGATGAAGAACATAGCTTAGGAGAAGATCAAACATTACCTAGTAAGCTTGATACAAAGATCCAATCTCTTTTTCCTTGTTGAAATTATTGGAGAACTTCCAAGGTTTAGCAAGCTTCATTCCAAGATCTAATCTTGATTCCAATACAAGCAAGCTTCACTTCAAGATCCAAACTTGATTTCTCCTAAATGAAATGTTGTAGAGATCTTCCAAAGCATCTCTAAACACTTCTCTAACTTAGGCTAATTTCTCCAAGAATTGCTTGTATTTAGCTTAGTATTCTCAAGCTCATTTTTCTTATGCTTAGCTTAATTAAAACCTTCCTAAAGCTTGCTATTTATAGCAAAACTTTGGCAATTTTTAATTAATAAAAATTCTAATCAACTTTTATGTGGGCTTAATCTAATTTGTCCAAATATGTACCATTAGGTGTGACTAATCACCTTTGTCTACCACTTTGATTTAATCCATTTAAATCAAGACAAAGATTAGGAAAATGAGTAGTTCAATGTTTGCTTCTTTGATTTAATCCAATTAAATCAAGCCAAAAACACCTATAAATAAATACTTGCAATTACCACAATATCCTCAAATGGTAGAGATAATTATTAAATTACGACAAAGACCTTGTGTAATTATTGAATTAATCCAATTAGGTCAAAGTAAATAATCAATGTTATCCAATAACATTTGATTATCTTAGTTGATAATTATAATATCAAATATTATCTTTTATCAAAATTAATCGGCTACCCAAGTGCTCAACGAGTACACTTCATATTGGGACTCTCTAAGTTCAGACACGTTCGTCATATAAGCCTAGCTAATATGTACGCAATTTGGCCACCTCCGAATTCGCGAAGAACACGAACGACCTTTCTGAACTATACAAGTCGAGGTCATCACATATGTTTAACAATCCCTCTGTCATAGGCTATCCGATTTATGCTTAGGAAACATAGAATACACCGTCAAGTTTCTGAGGAGCACATATCATGTTGAGATGTCCACGATTCTTATAACTGATGCGATCCACCATAGGTGATCGGCTTTGGCCAAAGTCTTAAGAATCTTGACTTACTCACATGGATACCTAAACCTCTTATGATAGACATACGGGCCGATGAATCTTATCTTGATTCACACTTAATTAACGAGTGCATCGGTCCAAACCCAACGAACATCTAGAGGCCAAACCATGAATGATTTCTGACATACATGGCATCAAAATGTGGAGGATCTCACACAAAATCAATGTTATCCTATAGTCAAAGGATCGCATATGCTACTCGACTCGAGGAGATTCCTATTGACAGTGGTGTATACTTCCAACTATTAGGAATCACCTGTGAGTCATTCAGTATTCGATCCAACAAATACCCACACGTCTATACGAGCTTCCAAAGCTCATGGTACAATGGGTTAAACCATTGGAACTCCAATTCCAATATACAACATGTGTTAGTCTTCTAGGTTATAGGTATTCAACTGTATTCTAAAACCAACGACTAGGAATATATATACTTTGAGAATAGTTGATAATAGTAATACTTATCCCAATGTCAGACCATCTAGTGTCAAGTATTACTACATGACTATTCTAAGGTCGATGTCATTCTTAGCATATTTATACATAAATCTAATATACATAATGACAATACCATTAATAAGGTCTGAAATGAAAATTTAATTATTTTATAAATGAATAATAAAATATAATGTACTATACATTATTCGGATTGGCGCTCTAAGTACCAACTCCAACAGTTTGATGATTCTCGTTCCTATGAGCCTTACATTCAAGAACTTGCTTCACCAATTCTATGCAATTTGCCTCCATAGTCAACCAATAAAACCTCGGCCGTATAAATTTTCTCGACAAGTTCAACTCTCTCGTGTGTGGTCTGCATACCCAATTGTGGACTTATTCCATCATCTTCTGAGCTTCATATTCTTATAGGCACTTCAGTTGTATCCCATTAGATTTTCGTTCATACAAGTCCCCCCTCAGACTGACAAAATGTGACGTTAACTTCTAGATTACTATTCTGTCATTCTTACAAGCTCCTCCGGGAAACTCCTCGTTATCCAAGAAGTTCTGAATGTCATAGTACTAGGGTTTTCCATCCTTGACTTTAATACCAATGATCTTCCATGCTTCATAGCCGAACTTACTGGCTGTAGTCAATACTAGAGGTTTCATAGTCAAATTTTCCGGATTCTCCCAAGTTGAAGCTACAGTAGCTAAGGCATCCACCATCTAGTTTTCTTCTCGGGAAAGTGCTGGAAAATACAACTCGGGATATTCTACAACAAAGCTCTGAGGTAAAACAGGTACAGCTTCAATTTGTCTTCTTTTAGCTCTTAATCCCCATCATATTTGCCAAATTACCAATATTGAATCATCATATATCTCGGCATCATTCACCCCCAAGGCTATCAGTGCTTCTAACCCAAAAGTGCAGGCTTCATATTCAACTATATTATTGGTGACTGAAAAGGTAAACCTCTTAGCCATAGGTAAGGTCTATCCTCATGTGGTTATCAAGACAATCTCAATTCTCGTGCCTTTACAGTTCACAGCTCCATCGAAATACATCTTCTAGTCCTGAATTGCTATAGTTTTTATCTCTTCATATGGGAACTCAAACTCATATATGGCCCCTTCAACTGGTTGTTGTGCCAAAAATTCTACCATCGCTCTCATTGATCACATTCTTGGTGATATATTCAATGTCTAACTCAATCAATAGGACTAACCACCTTCCCCATTTCCGACCAATGATGGTGCTGCCTGCAAATACCTCAACGGATTCTCCTTTGTAGCTACCTGTATTTTATAAGAGTGAAAGTAGTGCCAAAATTTTCTAAGGGACTATACTACTGCCAAATAGATCTTCTCCACTTATTAGTATCGAGTTCTCATATGGAAACATCTTTTTATTAAGATAGTATACTGGGTGTTGTACTCTAATATCATCCTCTTGTACCAGTATCGCCCCCAGGACTTCAGATTCCACAACTAAGTATAACACTAAGAGTGTACCAAGTTTTTGTTATTTCAAGACCAGTGGGTTGATCAAGTACTATTTGATTTTCTCAAAGGCTTCTTGGCAATATTCGTTCCATTTCACCGACTAATTCTTCCTCAGTAGTTTTAAGATTGGTTCACATACCGAGGTTAGCTTGGCAATAAACCGGCTGATATATTGTATTTTCCCTAAGAATGCTCTTACCTCTTTTTTGTTTTAAGTGTAAGCATCTCTATTATCGCCTTGATCTTTCCTGAATCTACCCCTATTCCTCTATTTCCCACTGTATTCCCTAGCAAATTTCCAGATGTGACCCCAAACACACACTTCTTGGGGTTGAGCCTGAGGTTATAATTGTCCACCCTCTGAAGAAATTTCTCTAAAGCAATCATGTGTTCTCCCATAGTCTCAAACTTGACCATCATATCATCAACGTAAACCTCAACTTCCTTATGCATCAAATCATGGAATATGGTGGTAGCCATCTATTAGTAAGTGGCCTCTATGTTTTTCAACCCAATAGTATCACCTTGTAGTAGTAAGTCCCCCACTATGTAATGAAGGTTGTATTATGCTTGTCATTTTCTGACATAAATATCTGATTATACCCCGAAAATCCATCTATGAAATAGTACATAGTCGATAACATTGCACTATCCACCAAGGCGTCTATGTGAGGCAGAGGAAAATCATCTTTTGGAAACGCCGTGTTCAGGTCTCTTTAATCCATGTACATCCTCACCATTCCATCTTTCTTCGGAACTGGTACGATATTGGTCAGCCATTCTGGGTACTTAACCACCTCTAAGAAACCTAATTCTACATGCTTCTATAATTCTTCTCTAATCATTTCGGCCCATTCTGCTCTCATTCTATGAAACTTCTATTTCATAGGTCTCATATTCGAATAGATTGGTATTACATGTTGTGCAATGCTTCTTTTCACTCTAGGCATGTCTTCACACGATCATGTGAATACTTTTGCATATTTTCTTAGTAAGCCCTCTAATTATTTCTTCTCATTAAGAGTAACCCCACTTGCAATCAAGATATTCCTTGGGTTTTCACATGTATCAAGATTAAGTGCATCTGTTTTAGTGGAATTGATGTCAAATATGTTCATGTTGTGCATGTTATGATGCGTGCTAAAGGTAAAAAAAAGTAATATAAGTAAGCTAAAACACTCATTTTATTGGTTTCATTTCCAAGATTACAAAATAGTTCAAGTGCAAAAAGATTATCAGCATCCTCCTCATTTTCTTTGGCAAGTTTGATGTCTTCAAGTATCAGCCCTTCTAGTTGGAGCAGCTCCTCTTCCCATTCCTTTCCTGCTTCTTTCTTTCGCTCTGTACCCTTATCTTCTCTTTATGACTCAACATCCATTTATTTCTTCACCATTGGGCTTCTTTCCTAACCTACTATATCAGTAAATATCTCAAAGTCTCACATAGTGACTCCATTAACTTCGCACGATTCTGGAGCACTTTAGTACCCTTCCTTCATAAAGTACTCATATAATCACATCCCTTTATTTTTTAGATGTGTCTTCTTATCATAATATCCTAACCCCTTTCTGGTAGTCTACCCTATGAAGTTAAGCAGTAAGCCTACACCATGGACTCTCGCCCCCAGACTTGTATTGAGCTTACAGTTTATCTTTTCCATAATCCTAGCAAATGTAGAATCTACCCACTCTTCGAAGATTGGTGCCACTTGGAATCTCGTAAATGGCTGGACTTTTAAGGTAGCCATAATATTGCATGCCTCAGCCCCAATAGTGACAACCTCTTCCTCATTAGGGAATTTGACAACTTGATGTAAGGTCGATGGCACTCTTCCTAACACATAGAACCAAAGTCTTCCCAAAAGTAAAGCAAAAATGGTTGGGATGTTTAACACAGTAAATTCCATTTCATCTTCGATAGGGTCCATCTTAACTGAGTTTATAAATATGCCCTCTACTCCCCTTTTGGTATCGTCGTATACCTTAATTATCTTGTCGAATGGGATCAGTTCCTCTTATCGGATGCCGAGTCTTAGTAATATTTTCAATGGGAAAACATTAATGGAATAGCCATCGTCCATAATTACGCAGGAAGTTCTCTTGCCCCTAACCTCTGCTTTAATGAATAATGGTCTGTTTTGATTTTTTCCTCCATCAAGAGCTCTTCTTCCGAGAATGTGATAATCTGCTTTGTTTCTTACTGAACAAACCCAATGATTGATGTCGGATCGGAGTCCGCGGGTACCATTATTTTTTGAAGGGCTTCAACCTTCGCCCTCATGTGCTCTTAGGAAAAGCACAATAACTCCCATATACTAATATTTTATCATATTTTCTTCAGTTGCTAGAGCACAATGTCTTCTCCTCCATTTTCTTCCTTCTCCTTATTTTCTTCCTTAACCTCTTTTTTTAGCGGCATCGTTGTAGAATCGACCACTTCTAGTCATCTCTTTAACCTATTGTTCATCATTACTAAAGAAGTCTACCCAAGATTTATTGCACTCGCCAAACTCACTATCGTTGCTATCTCATACTCCCATAATATGGGCCTGCTGATGGAAGGTTCGTAAGACATGGTGTTTGGGTAGGTCAGAGTTAATCATAGAGTTGAGTAGTGGTATGGCGTGACGATTCGGTAGAGGGTTTCTGTTTGTATTTGGTTAGTTCTTTTCATGGTCGGGGATCTGAAGGCTATCGATCAAGTCTTGTATTTCATGTTTGAGGTCGACATAGATGTCAGTGTTGTGTCCTTTATATTGATGGAATTGGCAGTACTGGTCGAGGTTGAAGTGGCGAGGGATTGGATTAGGAAGGGGTTTGGTGTCTAAGGGTTGCAATAGGCCTTGCCTTCTTAGTTTCTCAAATATCCTTGATATGAGTCTACCAAAGTTGGAAAATATATGATTTTGGATAGCAGTGATCCGGTCGGGCTAGCATTAGCTCATGAAAATCCCCTTGTTGTTTTCCTATTCTTGCTGTAGTATTTTCTATTTTCAGCCTCCTCTTCTTCGATGTCCATGATAGTTTCTTTCCACTTTCTAAAGTCTAAAATTATTGAAGTCATCATCCTCAACTTGTCAAAAATAGAAGGCTTGGTGCCCATGGTGATCATTTTAATTTGGTCCTTCTCCGAGGGCCCCGTCTGTATTTTCAGAAGCTGACTTCTCCAATGGTCAACATACTCTTTGAAATTTTATTCTTGTCTTTGCTTGGTGTTCTCCAAGTCACAAAGTAATAAGTCGATGTCCATATACGTGACATATTGATTTTGGAATGCTTCAGCCAGCGCCCTACAGTCTTCTTTTACCTTCCTCTCCAAATTGTGATACCATTCTACCAGTGCCTCTTCCAGTGCATCCCAAACATCCTCTGTACTTAACATTGGGATAAATATGTAGAGCTCATCAAGGACATATATTGACGAAGGTGTGCCATTGGGTCCCCGTTCCCACTGAACTTCATAATTTTGGGCATTCTGAACTGAGAGGGTAGTTGTTATTTGAACGTCATAGCACTATAATCAAACAAATATTCAAATTTACTTTTTATCTTTTGAGCAACCATCTCTATTTGCTCCTTCAACCTTTGGAGCTTGGTCTTAATTTGGGATTTGGCCATTTTTCCAACGGCATAGTTAGCCATGTCATCTTCATCTAAAATATGGATTTCTTTAGCTGTTCTATATTATGGCCCCTCCCAACCCTCAATCGATACCAATAACAAGGATGGACTTGAAGTTTAACCCATAGTAGTTTCAATTATAGAACGAAGAAGTAAGGTAAATAAAAGGTTAGCTGATATAAGTATTGAAAAGTGAAATTGTCAAGGCACAACAACAAACAGGAGAGGAAATACTAAGTAAGTATTGACAGGAGTGTAGTATAATATAGCACCAAGAAAAATAAGTTCACCCTAGTATGGAAATCAACAGAGAGGAGGTATCCTAGCATACAATCAAGTATAGAAAACGAGTTGAGGTAAAAGAATAGAAAGGAAAGATCAAAGAGATGAGATCCACAGATGTAGTTCAAGAATGAACAAGTGAAGCTATTGAGAGTCGGAAAGGAAGTTGATAAGTAGAATAGTACCAAAGTAAGGTAATAGTCAAATAATAGCAGATATTTTAAGAAATCAAGGTTTGAGGACATGATAGGTATGTGAAGAAAGAAATCCAGGTAAAAAGGACAGAAATATAGACCAAGAAAGCTCTAAGTAGATAATAGAATGATGTAAATGATAAAAGAGTACTAAGAAAAGTTTAAGAGAATGGAACTGTTAAGATACAACAGAGGTAGAAAGGATACATATAGGTAAAGAGGATACAGTAAGTAATAACAAGAAAGGTTTTGGTTAAGTAATTATATAAGGTACTCAGCCCTAGTCCAGGATAATCAAGCAATTGTAGGTTTGGGATGATTTTAGTTACGGATATGGTTGGTTTGGCAGATTCATATCATAGTTTGGAAATGAAGAAACAACTTAATGCGAAGCTGAGATTGTTATAGAAAATGAATCATTGACCAGCAAAATAGTGGCAAGAATATGAATAACGGCCTTTGAAAGCAAAGTATGAAAGAATACGACCAAAAAAAAAAGAACATTTGGAAACATCAGTGAGTTAGAAAACCCCCAAACCCCCTTAGGAAGCAAAATTTTGAAACTTGAAGAAGAGAAGCTTATAGACGGCTGAAGGTTGTATAAAAGGTATAGATAGTTGATAGCTAAGTGATGAGAAAGAATATTAAGATCAGGTTGGACAGATGGAATAGAGAAATATCAAATATAGATATGAAGATTTTAGTATCTTCGATAAGAGTCAAAGAATCTGATCAAGTAAGGAAGTGTGGAGCATCAGTAAAGGCCTAGAAGAAAGAATCTTGGAGATAAGGAGTATGGGTACAGCGAAAGGATTAGAAAAATAGTAGTCAAAGATACCCAGCAGAAGTATTACAGAATGAGGACTCAGAAAATAGAAAAGAGGAAGATCAAGTAACCAGCAGAGGTTAGAGATAAGAAGATAAGTATAGAAGAATCTCTAGATATTCTCGAAACTAAGAAACCACGGGTAGACACCAGAAAGGATTCGAGGACGAATCCTATTTAAGGGGGGAGAATTTATAACGACTGGAAGTTTAGTCTCTATTACGTTGTACTATTATGGTATCGATGGAAGAAGGCATGTAAAATAAATTAGGGAGACTCAAATTATACTCATGGTACGACTTTGAAGATGATCGGTAAATTTCTTGAAGTCACGGGACAAGACTGTACCATGTTTCCTTTGGACCGCCCATAGTATTTGGAGCATAACATTTTCGTACGAACTCTAATTTTTATGAATTTTATATCATCGAAAATCTGAGATCTATACCTACAACTTTCGCATTGAACATTCTTCCAAAATCGAAGCAGAATGGGGTCAAACACGCAAGTTAAAATCTGGATGGATAGTGATTTCAGGGTTAAAGAATGAGGAGAAGGAGGAGGAGGAGGAGGAGGAGGAGGAGGAGGAATAAGAAGGAGGAGAGGAGGGGAGGAGTGGAATAAGAAGAGTGAGGAGGAGGCGGATGAGGAGGAGAAGAATAAGAATAAGAAGAAGAAGAAGAAGATAAGAAGAAGAAGAAGAATAATACTAATCCTAATAATAATAATAATACTAATAATAATAATAATAATAATAATAATAATAATATGTTTAAATGATAAAGTTTGATAAAGTGATTATAGTTATTTTGATTGATAAATTGGGGGTTTATTATATGTTAACTGATGTGTAGGAGTTTTGGTTTGTAGTATGGCAGTATGTTATGGGGTGAATTTGGATAATTAAGTGCTGGATGAGCTTGGAAGAAGAAACCAGAAACCTAGAAAACACAGGCGCGTTGCGACGCAAGAAGGATTTTGCGTCGCGACGCAAGAGGAAGAAGATGACCGGAGTACTTGACACCGCGTGTCGCGACGCGTAATCCTTCATGTGTCGCGACGCGAGACCAGAACCTCAGCAAATCAATTTTAAACACCCTAGTTCTACCCCAGCGCGTTAGAGGCCATCCTTAGGGACTCGTATCAGTTTATACACATATCCTATATCAAATTATAACCATCATAAGCCTTATGTATATCATATACGATTGATTCTTTAAGCGTTAAAAAATATCGAGGTTATTTTACTACGTTGATTCTAATTAAGTTCCGATCATAGGTTATCCTCAGGAACCACATTCTCCTTCGATCAAGGATCCAGTGCCATCTAGACTCAAACACAGTGAGTGGACTCTTTTCTTTAATTGGTTTTATTTACTAAGTTTTAAGTTTTGATATCAGAATTATTTTTATGCCATAGGGCGTTAAATTTCTTTATCATGTTATTATATAAAATTTAGGCTTTGTGCCATATTTTAGTTGTGTTTTGAACAGAAAAGTTTTAAAGCATGATTTTTTATGTTTTTTGTGGCATGGGGTAAAAACTCACCCTAATATGTAACTTGAGATACAGTTGGAATTGACGGATACATAGGACATGTGCACATGTAGAGCTAGGATGACGGCTTAGGATCGTGTACCTGGACTCTAGTTCAGAGCTTGTGAGGTAGCATAGATCCGCACCCCCTAGTTCTAGTGGTGGCTATGCCCAGTTGAGTCGTTGTCCTGGGCGTAGAGCTCAACGTCCAGTTGAGTTGTTGTCCTGGACGTAGGGCACCACCAGTTTCAGAGATGCCCAGTTGAGTCATTGTCCTGGGCATGAGCACCACCAGTTTCAGAGACATGGTTGAGTTGTTCCCGGACACGTCCAGTTGAGTGTTTTCCTGGGTGTAGAGTAGTTTTTAGTTTTCATATTTTCAGTACACATATTTCAGATCTTTAGTACATAGTTTTCAGAAATCAGATTTTAGTAAACATTTTCAGAAACTAGATTTTATAAATAGTTTTCAGAAACCAGATATTCAAAGCTATTTTCAAAAGATCAGTTTATAAGAGATTTCATATGAAGTGATTTTCTAAAACTTTAGTATTAAAGATTTCATGATTTGCTTTGAGATTTTCAATTTCATGTCCACTCACTTAGATCGTATAGCGATCTAACCCCCACCCCAATCTTTGTATCTTGCAGGTTTCTCGAAGGACGAGTTCGGGAGGATGGATACTGATGCATCACTAAGGATGGAGTCCACCAGCACAGAGTCATATAGCATGAGAGTCCAGTCAGGGTCAAAGTAAAGTTGCATGTATAAACTAGTGTAGTATAAGTCATTTATGAGTGTCTGTTTATGTTTGTAAAGAAAAGTATTTTTGAGTATACAGTTATGGGAAACAAAAGTGTTTTATATTGATAAGTTGGGTTATGGTCCCCGTGCGTGATATTGCATTTGAATGGCTTAGAATATAGTCAGGAAGTCAGAAACTAAGGGGGTTAGTACAACTATCCCGTAGGTAACATCTCCCAGATTGGGGATGTTACAAAAATAGTGGGAGGGCATCCTTATATTAAAAATCCATGATATATTGGATGTTTGTGATATTGATGAAATTAGTTTTTTTTCTGCTAACTCCTGTTTCTTTTGTTAAGTTTGTGATGGTAGCTACTGTTTCCTCTAATCCTTTTGCTCGTGTCCTGGACGCGAACAAATTGACTGGTCCTGAGAACTTTAGTGAATGGTCATTAGATCTTAGATAGTCTTAAGATCAGAGAAGTTGGGTTATGTGCTGGATAGTCCAGTACCGTTGAACCATCCAAGTCGAAGTCATTGTATATATATAATCCTTCTGTAATAGGTTATCCGAATTATTCCGGAGATATAGACTAAACGTCAAATCTTCGCTATGAACAATTCATGTGTCGCGACATAATTATGATTCTTTAATAAATATTTGGAACTCGTTTCTGAATCATACCTCGGCCAAGGATTTCAAATAATCACAAATTGGACACCTAAATCCCGTACACGGGACTAACAGATCCTCTCTGGATACATCACAGGATATCGTGAGTATCAATCCATACCTGACGAACAGGTGGAGGTCTGATCTTAAAAGATCGTTAATGTGACTGTCATCAAAGTATGAAGGATATCTCACATATCCACAGTGGTATCACAAGTCAAATACATAAAGATTCTTATTGATGTTGGTGTACCATCTATCAGGAATCTTTAAATGAGTCATTCATTATTTATCCAATAAATACCTATGTGTCTATATGAGTCTCTCTATACTCATGTTTTACTGAGATAAACCATTTGAAAAATTCTTAATATACGATACGTACCGGTCTCACGGATTTACTAACCGACCCGATATGTAAACCTTGACCAGAAACATTTTAAGAATGAATTATATTGTGACATTTCTCAGTAACAATTGCAGCACTTTTGCAATTATGTCACAACTATTCATTTTAAGGTCTTTTACGCCTTTACCATATATAAGATTATATTGATGAAAATTACTTAATTTTTTTCATAATAAAATATAATGTACATCGTATCTATAATAAATACAATAAAATTTGGCGTGCCGAGCACCAACTCAACCAAAAGCCCCTGCCAAAATGACGTCCTGGGCTATTTATTATTTTTTTTGTGCACTAAAAGTAACCTAATCAATTTTTGCAGCCTTCACGTGTATCTTGATTTCTTTCCTTATTGACTTTGACTACTTGTCATTTTTTTTTTCCAATTCGATAGTACACCAAATTTTTACATGTCAATAAATGCACAAGGGTCAAGAATATCAATTTGATTCTAACTCTAATTTTTGCAGACTATATATTTTGGCAATCAATTTGTAAGGAAATTCCCAATTCCTTTAAAAATAAAAATAAAATCACTAAATTAGCTTAAATAGTAAACACTTTCTAAATTAATATGATGATAAAAATTATACAATAAATTATAAAATATAGAGCTAAATACTTAACAATAAACCCGAATAAGTGATGTTCAAAGTACATTTTCATGCACTTATCACAACCCTCAACTAGCTTATTGCTAGTCTCTGGTAATTCAAGCGCAAAAAGAAAATACGAACTAAACTAAATTGAAAATAAGATAAAATAAATAAACTATCTAAGCCACTTTCGTAGGGATCATGATTGCATTTAGCGTATGCAATAAGTCTTTAAACCCCTAGGTGGCCCTAGTGGACGAGTTATAGTCTCGTGAGGGCTTTCAGTGACGACAGCCATAAACGTCATTCAAAACATAAATTAAAGATAACAAAAACACTAATAAAATTAATGATGTAAAATAAAAACAAATGTGTCTTAGTCAGATTTACACAATAATATCCTCAAATAATACTTAATGACATGGCTCAAAGAAACATTCAAAATACAATCTAAGTCGTAACTTTCTTGAAAATGTAAGTTTATCAGGAGCATATGTGTGTGTGTGTTAATAAGCCAATATATTACACAAATATAAGACAACCAAATCATTTTTAGAATAATACTGGGTGGATTCACAACTCTGGATATTTTCTCTCATTGATTGTCTCTAAAAATTATCATAGTTATTTTTACGTTCTCTAACTTTAATTTCAATCTAGTTCAAAAATCACATTTAGTTTTAATTAGATACTCCCAGGTTATTAGTCCTAATAATTAGTAATGTAGGTGATAAATCCTCGTGGGATCAATAACATTTATACTACTTGAGTGATATGTGCGCCTGCGTAACGTGTGAAAATTGCGATCAGGTTTTTGATGCCGTTGTGGGGGACTTATTATAACCTTTATTATTTATTTTAGGCCTAAGTACTTTACTAGTATCTAGCCATTTTTTGTGTTTATTTTTTTTTTAATTTTAGTTTGAAGTAAGGTTCTTGAGCAATTACATGAGAAGAAGTCGAAGCTGTGAACTCCTTCCGTTTGACCCAAAAATTGAAAGAACCCTCCGATAGTTGAGAAGGGATAGGCGATAAGATCAAGAGGCACAGCTCAACATGAATAATTGGGAACATGAACCCTTGGAAGAAGCACTGCCAATTCCCATTCAGGATAGGACAATCCATGTGGTTTACGGTTTCATCTCTTGCATCGTCCTGCCATCCCTACCTGTAAACACATGTGACATCAAGACATTCATTCAGATGATTTAGCTGTCGGTGCAGTTTGGGGGTGGTGCAGTCGAAGATCCAAACACCCACATCAGCAACTTCCTGGAAGTGTGTGGCACGTTTAATTACAACCGAAAGGCAGAGGAAGCAATGTACTTGCGTGTTTTTCCATACTCATTTAGAGATAGAGCGAATGTATGGCTAAATTCACTACCAACAGGGTCCATCACAACTTGGGAAGATCTGGCAATCAAATTCCTTGTAAAATACTTTCTCCCAACGAGGACTGCAAAATTACGAAATGATATCACATCCTTCGTGCAATATGATTCTGAAACTCTTTACGAGGCATGGGAAAGGTGTTGGGTTTCTACGGTCCCAAGGATCGATTAAAACGATGAAATATACATGTGAATACATCAAAGAAGTTGCGGAATACTCACAATGATCGGTTGAGGCGATGCGGTGAAGAATAAAACTTTTTATGCCCTTTGAAACTCCTCCAAGGGTCATGGCAGTTGGCTGTTCTGGCTCTCCATTTTCAGTCCAAGCTCCAAGATTTTGGGTGGTGATTCCAAGCTCACAAGTGGGTTTCCCTATCACCTTTGTATGTCTCCAAATGTGTGCTAGCACTTAGGAATTTTTGCCACAAAAATTCCTTAATTTCTCCTTGCCATTCACGGCAAAACCAGTGAAGAGAGGAAGAAATTTGGGCATGAATGAGAGAAGAGGGTAGAGAGAAATGTGTTGTGTGATTAGTGTTGGTTGTTGGATGAATTTGTGTATCTAATACACAAATATTGAATTCAAAATTCAATTACCAAATTTTTGGCTTTCCAAAAGTCAAAGGCTTTAAGCCATCCAACACTCCAACAACTTCCATCACTATTCACACAATCAAGTGACAAGTTGTCACATCAATCGATTGAATAGTGATTTGACGCTTGATGTGACTGGTGGGCCGCACTTTAATTCGCAATGCGAGTGCGTCCGCAATCACTCCCAGGCTCGGGTTCGATAATTCCAAATTAATAAATTTTCCGTTGCGACGTAATTAAATAATTATGCCTAGCAAAATCACTATTCACGTCGCTAACGAATTAATTCTAAATTAACTCGTTCATCCGAAGTAAAATCTAATTTCAATTCCGCGTCGAAATCCAATTTCGTATAATATATCGAATATATTATTTTATCGATTAATTCCAAATTAATCGTTCTCTCTCTTTTAAATAATATTTTATCCCAGATAAAATATCTCCGTAATTAATCCCAGATTAATTTTCTCTCTCATCTAATTAATCCCAGATTAATAAAGTGTGAGTCATACGTCATCGGTGAATCTTCAGGAAGCGACCTATGAGATCCCCGGATATGTTGGCAGTAAATCCGGTCGTCGGACTATCCAAACACGTAAGTACCTAGTACTACGTTTGTACCGATTTACAAGACAAGGTTGGCTTCTAGCAAAGCGCCATGCCTACCCAATTCTCCAAAAATATCCTTACAGGAATATGTGATCTATATCAGGCGTAGTATACGTAGTATTGCGTATCTCGATCCAGCATCAGATTTCACGTGCAAGGCCTGAGGCTGGAAATGTGTCTGCCCCGTACGAAGCCCATATCGGATCTCTGGTAACTAGTCTCTATAATCGGATAAACATGACCTAGTCTTAATATCCCGATAGCTGCAGCATATAAGAGAACGAGTTTCGTATCCTACGTGATCATCATCTCCATTATTACTGGAGTGATACTTCCATCTTGACATCACACCCAATACACTACGATTCTCAATATACCCAGAAGAGGCATACAAAGAACCTGTTAAAGCCTTGGATGACCAAAACCAAAGTACATTGATTGTCGCAAGTATTAGCTGTGCAAGTCTCAGGTTAAGACCAAATACACCTACCCTGATTCGGACTTCTAGAGACATAGTAATACTACCAATGGAATTCGAGGGGTCTATCCAGAGCGAAGCTGTTTTCCGTACCATCGGTAAAACACAACCTCCTACTACACTTGCATGAGTATCCTATACCCAAATATATGAGAACTATGTCGTTATGCCCTCACAACGCGCACAAGTGTAATACTAGTCTATTCCGCATTATCGATGTCCAATCTCGATAATACTAGACTAAGATATTTAATGATTAAACCATTATGGATTGATACTGTCTCATATCATCTCAATCCAGAAACTAATCATATGGACCTTTCATCATTTATACATCTTGGTGATCTAATCACAAATGATAAAAGAGCAATTTCCTTTGTCACATAGTTAATTTGTACAACAACACCTTGATCTGTACAAATAGTGACGCTATGGGTCAAAACTGTCCAACAAAAGGTACAAGGAGTTGCTACAGAAGTGCCCTCATCATAAGATTGTCAAATGGCCGTAGGTACAGACCTTCTACAATGGGCTTAATGGATGATGAAGTCCACAGTGGATGTAACCGCTAGTGGTGACTAATGGTAAAAGGGGAATACCAAGCATGGGATCTATTAGAAGAAATGGCTAACAATAATTCATTGTGGCCAACAGAGAGGAATATGCCCCCCAACGAGTAATAGGTATCCAAGAGGTTGGGCTCAATATAGCGTTGAGTGCCAAGCTTTACTAAATCTGCAAATGCTTAGAGGTCATGTGTATGCAAGCTATAAACAAAGTTGGGGCCACAAGCGCAGGTTATATGGGAGGACATAATGGGGAACCACGCACTCAATATGGTGAATCTGTCAACTATGTGAACAAATTCAACAAGCCAGGCCATAACTAATATTCAAACAGCTACAATCTTAGCTGGAAAGACCACCCTAACTTTTCATGGAATAATACTTCTGGATAGGGACCACAAGAAGAAACAATTCTCCCATTGGATTCCAACCGCAGAACAGAGGAAAATGGTATGAGAAGAAGCCAGGAATAGAGGACTTGCTTGCCGAGATGCTCAAAAAGCAAGAAGCCAAATATGACGCCTTGTTTCAGAGTCAAGCAGCATCCTTGAAGACACTAGAGAGTCAACTAAGACAATTGGCAAGTGAGTAGCACTACAGATCATTAGGTGCCCTCCCGAACGATACAGAACCTAATCCGAGGAGCCAAAACAATGAGTCTTGCAAGGCTGTCACACTGAAGAGTGGGACTGTCATTGTTAAGGATATTGGGATGCATAAATCAAAAGAGAATGAGGTAGAGCCTACCAAAGAAAATAGAAGAAATGAAAAAAATACCAAAAAGGCAAGCCCTACAGATTATCCATCTGCTTCATTCCCTCAGAGTTTGCAGCAACACAAGCTAGATAATCACTTTTCACGATTCTTAGAGATCTTCAAGAAACTGCATATCAATATTCCTTTCGCCCAGACACTAGAGCAAATTCTCAGCTTTGTGAAGTTTTTGAAAGACACCATATCAAAGAAGAGAAATCTGGGCGAGTTTGAAATTGTGGCCCTCACTGAGGAATGTAGTGCGATCCTATAAAAGAAGCTACCACCCAAGCTGAAGGACCCTGGTAGTTTTACCACACCATGCACCATTGGCAACCACTACTTTTGTAAAGCATTGTGCGATTAGGGTGCGAGCATCAACCTAATGTCGCTGTCTATTTACCAAAAATTGGGTTTGGGAGAGGCAAGACCAACGATTGTTACGTTGTAGCTAGCGGATAGATCTCTCACATACCCTCGAGGCAAAATAGAGGACGTGTTGGTAAAAGTGGAGAAGTTCATCTTTCCGCATATTTCATAATTTTAAACATGGATGAAGACAGTGAAGTTCCAATCATCCTCGAACGGCGCTTCTTAGCAACAGGCATAACATTGGTCGACGTGAGAAGGGTGAGCTGACTGATGAGTGGTAAATGTATCATTATTTCCCACTCATTTGACCTAATATTTTGTATAGTTTCTTGAGTTTTATGAATATTTTGATGTGTTTTGTGTTATTTTATAGATAAATAAAGTTTCAGGACATTCTGTAGGTGATTTGGGGCCAGAATAGTAAAAAAGGACAACAAATGGCAAAAATGTAATTTGGCGCATCGCGACGTCTAACGTGCGCCGGCATGTGCTAACTTGCACCGCTTCATACTAAAATGCGTCATGCCACGTGTCAAAATCTGAGAAGTCTGCTAAAATACACCGGATGCTAACGTGCGCATGCCACGTGTCAACATCAGATGAGATCTGCTAACATGCACCGTGCCACGTGTCATCATCTTATGGTGCCGACAATCGCCATCGCCACGTGTCACCAATGTGTCAGCCACGTAGGCGTCCACATCAGCAACATGCCAAGTCAATATGCCACGTGTCAGCCATGTCATCATCACCCTATCATTACGTGCCACATGTCGCAATCATATGGTGCTGACAATCCACATCGCCACATCATAGCCACGTCATCGCCACATCAGCACCACGTCAGCATAATTATTGAGTTAATCATCCAAAATTCCATGTCAGTAGATAAGAATCCAAAGCAGCCAATCGGCGACTGACACATGGCAGCGTCGCGACGCAAGAGCAATTCACACGTCGCGACGCGTGAGGCTTATCGACCCCTATAAATTCAGCTCGAAATTTCAGTTTCAGATGTACCTTCCTCTCTGTAATTCTCTGAATAAATAAGGAGTTTGTATCTAGTTTTCTTTAAATTTTAGTTTTGTAATTAATTTTATTTACTTTCTGTAATAGTAATTTTACTTTCTTTACTTTTTTCAGTTTTTACTATTCAGCTATGAGGAGGTAACTTCCTCCTGCTAGGGTGAAAGGTAAAACTTTTATTACTGCTATTTAGATTAATCTCTCTTAATTATAATATATTCACTATTTAAAATTTGACTTAACAAGGATACTGTTATATTAGTCGGTTGGTAATCAATTATAAACTGGTTTTAACCTGACTAAGCATGGATACCGCATGGTTGGTCGGTTGGTAATTACCACCTATATGGCTGGTTTATGGACAAATAAGGATACCGCATTTATGGTCGGTCGGACTTAATTTGACTTAATAAGGTCACCGCCTATATGGCTGGTTGGTAATATCACACAAGTTAATATATTATATTAAGGGAGATATCTAAAATAGTAGTGATAAAAGTAGATCCTCTAACCCTAGAATTTTCTTTTATTGTAATTTTCTTTATTTACTTTCTAGCATTTTATTTTATGTCTTTTTATTGTATCTAAGTTTTTACTAGTTGTGATTATGTGTCGTAGCTAAGCCCATTATTTGGGGTTGCGATGAATTCCAATATCACCGGTTTATAAGGGGTTATTTTATAGTTTGGGTAATTTAAAGGTTTACTTATTGAGTCTTAAGCTTAATGCGTCTTGTTAGCTGGCCATTAATAAGATTGATCTGGTAAATCTAAAATAAACTTGACAAAGGAATTTTAGGTTTCAACCTTAGACTTAATAGCCCACGATCTTCCTTGAGGATAGATAACCCTTTAATAGATTTCCTTACAGGATAGATATATACATGTCGGGCGGGGGTAGCCATGATTGGAATTTAATCTTAATGAATCCAGGTAATTTGGTTGACATAGACATATGGTTCAATTGGGTTATACTGGGTATTTACATCTGACCATCGACAGAGGCTTTTGCATAATTTCGTGTTCCAGGTTAGTAAACTGATATATTACACAAAAATGAAATAACCACTTCATCTTTAATTAGATATTGGAAGAAATCACAACCCCGGATAGTTTCTAAATATTGAATTTCACTGAATTTACTTCGCGTAATTTTATTTACTTGTTTAAAGTTATCACCCAATCAATCAATCAATCTTTTAGATAATAGTAATCATTTGGCCTCATAAAATTAATAGCTTAGGTTTTAAGTCTTCATGGGATCGGTACTTTTTATACTACTTTAACGATACGTGCACTTGCATTATACGCGTGTGATTTCGCACCGGTCAAGTTTTTGGCGCCGTTGCTGGGGACTTATTTATCTTTCACTATTAATTTTGAGGTTAGATACCTTTATTTGTATCTGATTTTCTATTTGCTTATTATTTTTGTTTTCTTGTGTTTCAGGTTCTCAGAAACTACATGAGACGAACCAGAAGCTTTGAACTCCGACCGCTTGACCCAGAAATTGAAAGAACCATCAGACAGTTGAGAAGGGAAAGGCGAGAAGGCCAAAAAGCTTTAGTCAACATTGAACCTGAACCTTTAGAAGTTGCACCACCAATACCCATTCGAGACATAACCATTCTGGTGGTTGACGGCTTCATTTCCTGTATTGTACTCCCTTCTTTACCAGAAAATGCGTGGGACATCAAAACATGCATTCAGATGATTCAGCAGTCAGTTCAGTTTGGGGGGAATGCAACTGAAGACCCTAATGCTCACATCAGCAACTTCCTAGAAGTTTGCAGCACTTTTAATTACAACCAAGGAGCTGAAGATACAATGAGACTGCATGTTTTCCCATATTCCTTGAAAGACATAGCAAAAGCTTGCCTATATTCACTACTAGCAGGTTCCATCACAACTTGGAACACTCTAGCCACTAAATTCCTTGCAAAGTACTTTCCACCAGCCAGAACAGTAAAACTGAGGAATGACATCACATCATTTGTACAACTTGACTCGGAAACTCTCTACGAAGCTTGGGAAAGGTACAAATATTTGCTCTGGAAATGTCCTCACCATAAAATTCCAAAATGGATTCAAGTCCAAACTTTCTATAATGGACTTTCTGGACTGATGAGAACCACAATTGATGATGCTGCTGGAGGAGCTTTGATGGAAAAATGAGAAGATCAAGCCTGAGACTTAATCGAAGAAATGGCTAACAACAATTCCTTGTGGCCAACAGAAAGAAGCATGATTCAAAGAATTGCTGGAATTTATGAAGTTGGAGCCAACACAGCAGTTAATGCCAAGCTAGATCAGATATGAAAATTCATGGAGACTATCGGTATGCAAGGCAATATTGGAGCCACAAGTTCACCATATAGAGGAGCACCAGAACCAAACCAACAAAAAGAGACGGTGAATTATGTCAACAATTTCAACAGACAAGGGAACAATCCATATTCCAACACCTACAACCCAGGTGGAGGAATCATCCTAATTTGTCATGGAGCAACAATTCAGGGCAAAAAAACTATCCACCACCCGGATTCCAACAGCAACAGAACAAAGGCTAGGAGCAGGCAAATGAACCAGGAATAGCGGAAGTGCTGACTTAGTTAAACAAATATGATGCTATGTTTCAGAGCCAATCTGCCTCTATTAAAGTACTGGAGAATCAAATTGGACAACTGGCCAATGCTCAGAGTTACAGATCGCCAGGTACCCTTTCTAGCAACACAAAGCCAAATCCAAGGAACATGGGGAAGGAGCAATGTCATGCCATCATTTTAAAAAGCGGTACTGAAATCAACAAAGATGTTGGAATAAAGGAAACAATTAAAGATGTTCCAAAAGAAGCAGAGCAATAAATGGAGGAAAAAGAAGCAAAGGAAAAAGAACCAGAAAGAATCACTTTACCTCCACCTTTTCCACAGCGACTTTAGAAATACAAACTGGACAAATAGTTTGCTCGTTTCTTGGAGGTTTTCAAAAAGCTGCACATCAACATTCCATTTGCAGAAGCGTTGGAACAAATTCCCAGCTATGTTAAATTCATGAAAGACATTCTTTCACGAAAATGGAGATTGGGAGATTACGAGACAGTAGCATTATCAAAAGAATACAGCGCCATCATTCAGAGGAAACTTCCCCCGAAGTTGAAAGATCCTGGCAGTTTCACCATTCCTTGCGTCATATGAGATTATAACTTCGGTAGGTCTTTGTGTGATTTAGGTGCGAGTGTTAACTTGATGCCTTTTTCTATTTTCAGGAAATTGAAAATTGGAGAAACAATACCCACCTTAGTCTCTCTACAACTTGCTGATCGAACGCTTGTATTTCCGAGAGGTGTAATTGAAGATATGCTGGTCAAAGTTGACAAATTCATTTTCCCAGTAAATTTTATTGTCCTTGATATGGAGGAAGACGAAGACGTGCCGAACATACTTGGGAGACCATTCTTGGCTACAGGTCGAACCATTATTGATGTACAGAAAGGAGAACTAACCATGAGGGCATAGGACCAAAAAGTAACATTCAATTTTTTCAAGGCCATGAATTTCCCGGATGATGAAAAGAAGGAGGAATGTTTCAGACTTGATATGATACATAGTCCCGTTCAGAATTCTGATGAAAGGCAAAGTTTTACTGACAAACTTAAAGCATGTCAATTGCCTGTGGAGCCTAAAGATAAAGCGTACAATGCACTGAAGAAGCCTATTCTTGCACTACAAGCAACAGAAGAGAAACAGTTCCACCAGTTCAACGAATTAGATGAATTTCATATACAGCCTTTTTAGAATGCCAAATTGTACAAACAAAAGGCCAAGAAGAGATATGATGAGAAGTTAGTGCGCATACCACTAGAACCAGGGCAGAGGGTACTGTTAAACAAATCAAGGTTGAAACTCTTCTCATGGAGGCCAAAATCACGGTGGTCAGGTCCATTCTTAATCACCAAGGTTTTACTAGATAGAGCCGTTGAGATACATGATCCTGACTCCAACGAAACATTCAAGGTTAAAAACAAGCGTTTCAAGCACTACTGGGGAGAATCAAGCGAGCGACAAAAAGAAAGTGTCACACTTTCAGATCCAGCATAACGTTCGGGCAGTCACGTCTAGTTGACGACATTAAACTTAGCGCTAGCTGGGAGGTAACCCATGCAAATTTGTGTATATATTGTGATTTGGTGTGTTTTATTTTTGTGTGTTTAAGTCAATTAGGATGGAAGAAGCTCTTGCAAATCTTCACAAGCAATTTCCTTCTCCCCCTCAAAAATCTCTGATGAAAGTCTACAAAGCTCGCTTGGAACGAATGAGGCTACTGATGATTAAAGGTATTCCTATTGATATTCATTGGATTATTGAAGCACGGGTCTGATTGGCAGGTGAGTCTTCTGACTCTTTTATTTCACATATGCCTGGTTTAGGAAGAAACACCTATAGTAAAAAGAGAAGAACCAAAAGAATGTATGTTTGTTATAAAAGTGCTTATATGTTTTGTGATACTCGATTTTGTTCTTTAGGAATGGTGTCTGATAACCGTGAAGATAAGATTAATTTCATTAGGGATGGGTTGAGTAAGGAGTCTTTGGATGACATATCTAAGACTCTTGAGACGCATCCAAGTGGATATGTTTATCACGAAATTCGCGTGTTATTGTTTGCGCAATTTTCTGCCTGAAGAAAGAACAACGTGTAAGGTTCAAACCTCCTAAGACAAAGTCCCAGAAAGAGGTGTTTGATTAAGTAAATAAGCCTCCAAGTGGCGCAAACACACAAGTTACAGTCCTAAGGATTATGAAACTAAGAAATGAAAAATAAAAAAATGCTCGTTTGAGTCTTCATTTTTTCGGGGGCTTAATCTTCGCATGAGTGAGCCTTTTATAGTGAAACTTGCAAACTACTCAGACTGTTTCTGTTCGTAACCTCCCCACAACTGCTGGGTCATGCCTTCAACCGTTGAGTTGTGCATCTTAACAGCCTGATCGTGGAGGGAACTGCCTAACTGCTGTAATCGTAGGATCAACTGCATCATGTTTTCGGTCATCCTGAGCCTTTTTTCGTTCTAATCGATGTTTTGGTCATCTTGAGTTCTTTATCGTTCTAATCGTTGTGTCACCTGGTGATTGCTTTGATCGCTCTTCCATTCATCACTTTGCTTGCCTTCGTCATTTACTCATTCGCTCTATGGCGATTTCGCTCTAGGGTGACTTTCTTTTGTCAACAATTGTCCCCCCAAATTCACCTTGATTGAATTGGAAATGAAATCGAGGTGAATTTCTTCATATCATGGTGATAGACGTCGGCCTATAAGTCCTCGCATTACGACACCTGTCTAGGGCGACTTTAAAATTTCTTCCTCACTTCCCAGCTCTTTCTTCTCGTTCGGCTACCCTAATTTAGGACTGGCATTCTTTCTTCTCGTTCAAGGGAGGCCACTGCACTAATTAAGGATTGGCCCGATGGGCATTCCTTCTCGCCCTCAGCTAGCTAGCTACCCGACCGATCTTTCAGTACAGGTAATCTGCGAGACCGGGGGGTGCAGTACCTTCCCACAGAGGAACTCGGTCAGCCGCTGCCAACGGACGTAGCCCATCCAAACCATTACATTCCATTTCACAACTCAACCCATGTGGATAGTCGTTGGCTAACCTTCTTACATTCCATTTCACAACTCATTAAAGAAAATCTTTTGTTTTCGACAGCCCCTTTTCCATACAGATCTTTTCTTTTCCCTGCTCTGCTCTGCTCATTCCATTCCTTCCCCCTTCCATCCATTCTGCTATTGAACTATTCACCAACCTACGGTCTCTACCTCCCACTATCGTCTTACTATGGAAGTTACTGACCTTCGTAAACACACACGTATAACGCAAGTGTACGTATCGTTCAGTAGTATAAAAAGTATCGATCCCACGAGGACTTAATACCTAAGTTATTAATTTTATGAGGTTAAATGAATACTAGTATCTAACAGGTTGTTTGATTGATTTGAAATGGAGACGATTCTAAATTTAAAAACAAGTAAATAAAATTGTTTGAAAATAGGTTTTAAGAAAATTCAATATTAAAAACTACCTAGGGTTGTGATTTCTTCCAATATCATTTTAAAATGAAGTGGTTATCTTAAAGTTGGGTAATATATTGATTTATGAACCTGGAATACTAAATTATGTAAAAGCCTTTTCCGATGGTCAATTACAAATACCTAGTATAATCCAATTGAACCATATGTCTATGTCAACCAAATTACCTAGATTCATTAAGATTAAGTTCCAATTTGGCTACCCCCGCCCGACAGGTATATTCCTATCCTGTAAGGAAATCTATTAAAGGGTTATCTATCCTCAAGGAAGATCGTGGGCTATTGAGTCTAAGGTCTTAAACTTAAAATCCCTATGTCTAGTTCATTTTAAGTTTTACCTAGTCAATTTTATTAGTGGCCAGTTAATAAAAAACATCAAGATTAAGACTCAATAAATAAATCTTTATATTACCCAAACTATAATCTAACCCCTTATAAACCGGTGATATTAGATTTCATCACAACCCTAGATATCTAATTTAGTTACAACACATAGCTAAGGCTGGTAAAAACTTAAAAGACATAAAATAAAATTACTAAAAAGTAAATGTTGAAAGATAAATGCAATAAAATAAAATGCTAAGGTAAAAGGAATTAACTTCTACTAATTACTATTTAGATATCTCCTATAATATATTATATATATATTTGTGATAATTTTCCCAACCAGCCATATAGGCGGTAACCTGATTAAATCAAATTAAGTCCAACCAGCCATTAAGGCGGTAATATTTGTCCATAAACCAGCCATAAAGGCGGAACCAAAATAAACCAGCCATAAAGGCGGAACCAAAATTAAATTACAAACCGACCAATCTGACGGTATCCTTGATTAGTCAGGTTTAAACCAGATTAAAATTAATTACCAACCGACCAATCTAGCGGTATCCTTTTTAAGTCAAATTTTAAATAGTTTATATATTATATTAATGGGAGATTAATCTAAATAGCAATAGTAAAAGAATTACCTTTCACCCTAGCAGGGGGAAGTTACCTCCTCATGGTGAATAGTAAAAACTGTAAAAATAAAGAAAGTAAATTACTATTATTACAAAACGTAATTAAAATTTAATTACAAAACTTAAATTAAAGAAACTAGAGAGAGAAACTCTCTATTTACATCAAAAAAATGAAAGAGAATGGTACAACTGAAACTCAAACTGCGAGCTGAATTTATAGGCTCGGGTAAGGGGTACGCGTCGCGACGCGTGTTGATCTTCGACATGTGGCATTTGGCTTCGCGAGATCGTGACACGTGGCACTGTTATGTCGGCAGTTGACTTTTGATGTCGGCAACATAAGATGACGACACGTGTCCAGGTGCATTTTAGCATGATCCGATGAGATTTTGACACGTGGCAAGGTGCATTTTAGCAAGATGATGATTGTCGGCAACTTAGGATGATGACACGTGGCAGGCGCACATTAGCAGATCTTCTGT
Source organism: Zanthoxylum bungeanum (assembly GCA_019454045.1). Classification (NCBI taxonomy): domain Eukaryota; kingdom Viridiplantae; phylum Streptophyta; class Magnoliopsida; order Sapindales; family Rutaceae; genus Zanthoxylum; species Zanthoxylum bungeanum. The sequence goes on from SKCR01028047.1 coordinate 33,012, forward strand.
GATGGTGACACGTGGCACGGCGCACGTTAGCAAAGTCAAACTTTTCAAATTCTGACTCGGCGCACGTTAGCATGGTCTTGGTGCACGTTAGGCGTCACGACGCCAAGGTCTTGCGCTTCGCGACGCGCCCAAAATTACGAAAATGCCCATTTTCCAATTTTCACTGTTTTGGCCCAAATCACCTCCAGAATGTCCTGAAACTTTATTTATCTACAAAATAACACAAAACACATCAAAATATTTACAAGACTCAAGAAACTATACAAAATATTAGGTTAAATGAGTGGGAAATAGTGATAGATTTACCACTCATCACACCCCCAAACCTAACATTTTGCTAGTCCTCGAGCAAAACATAAAATAAAATAACATAATAAAATTTAACTAAGCCACTTTCGTAGGGATCACGGTTGCATTTAGCATATGCAACAAGGCTTTAAACCTATAGGTCCCTAGTGGACGAGTTGTAGTCTCGTGAGGGTTTACAGCAATGATACCCACAAACATTTTACAAAAGTAAAAAGAAAGTAAAACTAATGCACACAAAAGCAAAAAGACAAGTGAAAGATAATAAAGATGTTAGTGACTAATCAGGTGAAACCTCTACTCCAAGTCAATAGTTGTTTGTTTCTTTCTAAATTACTGAATAAGTAAATTCTCCGATTATTTTTTTATCATTCTTCATATACACAGCCAACAAGATATTAATCAACTCATTTTTGCCCACAACAGTCATAAGTGCAGTTGATAAGAGAGTAATATTTTTGTCCTAAAGTTCTATCAGATTTCAAACCTTTTTTTGCAGCAATGAAATAATTTTTCTGATTTTTCTGATTTTTTCTTTGATTTTTCTCTATTTTTTATTTATATATAATATCTTTCATCTATGTAGCGAGTGTTGGGTCGGTGGCTCCCAAACCAGTTGGCTTTAGGGCACCAGGTGTTAAGACACCCCTACGGATTTAATTACTAAGACTTCGGATATATATATTTTTGCAGAATCTTTGATCCATGTATCGAGTTTTGGCCAGTGACTCCCAAACTAGTTGGTTTTAGGGCACTGGGTGTTAAAACACCCTTACAGACATAATAACTCGGATCTCAGATTTTTTTTTTTTTACTCCACTGCTTTTTGAGATACTTCCTCCAATTAAACTAGAGCACTGAATATTACAAACTTTTCAATTTTAGCTCATGTCTGTATGTTACTATGCATGTTGATAATACCTTCCAACTGAGCATATGGAGATCCATTTTAGTCAATTTTATGGAGAATTTACAAATTAAATAATTCAAAATGAAATAAACAAAATTAACTTGTTTCGAAATAGGTTTGAGATATGTCTCAGAGGTAGTAGAAATTCCTACTCAGCTATCTCTTACCAATTTCACCTTTTGAGTCAAAATAAAAACAAAAAACACAAAATATTTTTGTAATTTTTGAAAATTTTTCAATTTTTTGTATTTTTCGAAAAATTTTGGACTAAAAATTAAAAATAACACACAAACTAAAAACATGGTATTGATCAACTAATTCCCTCCCCCAAACCTAAATGACACATTGTCCCCAATGTCTTAAACAGTAGAATAAGAGTTTAGATGATAATACCTGGTTAGCTGAAATTCTACAAGAAATTAAAGGTTAAGAACCAGATTAACACGACGCCTCTTACCACGATCATCCTCGGACCAATTTATCTTCGAAAGGATAGGGTCAACTTGTGATTAATAAGCTAAGAGTTGGTCTATTAGATCCGGAGCAGTTCTGGCAGTAAAGAGTAGTTCTTTTAAAGGTTTTGACACGAACCCATTTCTCCGAGCATCATCAATAAACACAAAAAGAAAATCATAAAATCCATCAACGTTGTACAGCCCAATTGGTTTCTGGTGTATTTTCAGGTTCACCCAAGATAGTACTATAAAAATTTCCTCCAATGTGCCCAAGCCACCTGGTAAAGCAATAAAAGCATCAGAACGGTTAATCATTTCCACTAGTCGTTCAGACATACCTGGCACGATCAGTTCCTCTCCGTTTGATGGTTCAATAAGATTGCCTCTGCCAAATGTTTTGGGATGATTCCCAAAACGTGATTGCCTCCTTCCTGTACAGCCTTTGAAACGATCCCATAAGTCCAAGATTTCCTCCGCCATATATTAAGTGCATATTCCTTGCAGCTAAGACTCGACCCAATTCCTGTGATGCTTCTACGTATTGTGGTTTAGTACCAACACTACTACCGCAAAACACACAAATGTTTTCAACTCGTCTTCTTGAAGTGGCTTCCATGTTTTACTCTGGATGTCTTCAAAAGTGCAATGATGAGTTGAATTTATAATACCTGAAATGGGTGAGTAAAATAATAGCACTAGTACCTGCCAAATGACAATTATTAGTTAAATAGTAAAATAAATCGTGGTAGTCAAAAAGGTCTGGATCCTGTTGGAGAAAATAAAAGAAAACAACAAAACAAATCAATTAAAAAGACAAAGAGATAAAATATGTACAAGAATTTACAGTTATTGAGGTCTATGCGTCAGGGACAAGCTTCCCATCCAATTTTCTTATAAATTGGCAAACATGGTCTTTTTGAGTCAGATTCCCAAGACTGAACTGTTGTCTTTCTTTTTGAAATAGTGTATGTAATCTGTGAATTTCTTGATACACAAATCCACAGGGATGCGTCTCAAGAGTTTTAGATATGTCATCCAAAGACTCCTTACTCAAGCCATTCCTAATGAATTTAATTTTATCTTCGCGGGTATTAGACATTACTCCTAAAGAACGACAACGAGTATCACAAAACATACTGGCACATTTATAACAAACACCATTTTCTTGGCTCTTCTCTTTTTAGAATATGTGCTCCTTCCTAAACCAGACAGATATGAAATAAAAGAGTGAGAAGACTCACCTGCCAATCGGAATCGTGCTTCAATAATCCAACGAATGTCAGTAGGAATACCTTTGATTATTAGTAACCTCATCCATTCCAAGCGAGCTTTGTAGATTTTTATCAGAGATTTTTTAGGGAGAGAAGGAAATTTCTTGCGAAGATTTGCGAGAGCTTCTTCCATCTTGAAATGTCTTAATCTGCAAAAACTAAACACACAAAATTAAATCATACCAAATCACAATATATACACAAATTTCATGGGTTGCCTCCCTACGAGCGCTAAGTTTAGAGTCGTCAGCTAGACTTGACTTCTCGAACGTTAAGCTGGATCTGAAAGTGTGACACTTTCTTTTTGTCGCTCAAATGATTCTCCCCAGTAGCGTTTGACACGCCTGTTCTTAACCTTGAAAGTTTTGTTGGAATCAGGATCATGTATCTCAATGGCTCTATCTGGTAAAACCTTGGTGATCACAAATGGACCTGACCACCGTGATTTTGGATTCCATGGGAAGAATTTCACCCTTGATTTGTTTAACAGTACCTTCTGCCCTGATTCCAGTTGTATGCGCACTAGCTTCTCATCATGTCTTTTCTTGCCATTTTCTTTGTAAAATTTGGCATTCTCAAAAGGCTGATTGTGAAATTCCTCCAATTTGTTGAGCTGGTGGATCTCTTTCTCTTCTGTTGCTTGTAGTGCAAGAATTGGCTCTTTTAGTGCAAAAATACGCTTTATCTTTAGGCTCCACAGGCAATTGACATGTTTTAAGTTTGTTAGTAGAACTTTGCATTGCATTGGAGTTCTGAATGGTACTGTGTATCACATCAAGTCTGAAATATTCCTCATTCTTTTCATCATCTGGGAAATTCATGGCCTTGAAAACATTGCATGTTTCTTCCTGGTCTTGTACCCTCATGGTTAATTCTCCTTTTTGTACATTAATAATGGTTCGTCCTATAGCCAAGAATGGTCTCCCGAGGATGATTGGCACTTCTGCGTCTTCCTCCATATCAAGGACAATAAAACCTACTGGGAAAATGAATTTGTAAACCTTGACCAGCACATCCTCAACTACGCCTCTTGGAAATACGAGCGTTCTATCAGCAAGTTGTAGAGAGACTGAAGTGGGCATTTTTTCTCCAATCTGCAGTTTCCTGAAAATAGAAAAAGGCATCAAATTAACACTTGCACCTAAATCACATAAAGCCTTACCAAATTTATGTTCTCCTATGACGCAAGGAATGGTGAAACTGCCAGGATCTTTCAACTTCGGGGGAAGTTTCCTCTGAATGATGGCGTTGCATTCTTCTGTCAATGCTACTGTCTCGTAATCTCCCAATCTCCATTTTCATGAAAGAATATCTTTCATGAATTTTACATAGCTGGGCATTTGTTCCAAGGCTTCTGCAAATGGAATGTTGATGTGCAGCTTTTTGAACACCTCTAGGAAACGAGCAAACTGCTTGTCCAATTTGTTTTTCTGAAGACGCTGAGGAAAAGGTGGAGGTGGAGTGGTCTGTTTTTTTTCTTTGCTTCTTTTTCCTCCGTCTGTTGATCGGTGCAAACACACGCGTATAACGCAAGCGCACGTATCGTTGAAGTAGTATAAAAAGTATTGATCCCATGAGGACTTAAAACCTTTGCTATTAATTTTTTATGAGGTCAAATATTTACAAGTATTTAATAGATTGATTGTTTGATTGGGTAGTGACTTTAAAACTTAAAACAAGTAAATAAAATTTCTTGAAGGTAGATTGAAGAAAATTCAAATTTATAAAACTATCCAGGGTTGTGAATCCTTCCAATATCTATTAAAGATGAAGTGGTTATCTTACAGTTGGGTAATATATTAATTTATTAACCAGGAACACTAAATTATGTAAAAGCCTCTTCCGATGGTCGATTACAAATACCCAGTATAACCCAATTGAACCATATGTCTATGTCAACCAAATTACCTGGATTCATTAAGTTTAAGTTCCAATTATGGCTACCCCCGCCCGACAGGTATATTCCTATCCTATAAGGAAATCTATTAAAGGGTTATCTATCCTCAAGGAAGATCGTGGGCTATTGAGTCTAAGGTCTTTAAACTAAAATCTCTTTTCCAAGTTCATTTTAAGTTTACCTAATCAATTTTATTAATGGCCAGTTAATCAAAAGCATTAAGATTAAGACTCAATAAATAAACCTTTATATTACCCAAGCTATAATCTAACCCCTTATAAACCGGTGATATTGGATTTCATCACAACCCAAGATAACTGGCTTAGTTACGACACATATTTACGGGTAGTAAAAATTTAAATAAAATAAAAGACATAAAATAAAATACTGAAAATTAAATACTGAAAAGTAAATTGCTGAAAAGTAAAAAAAAAAAGTAAAAAGTAAAAGTAAAAAGTAAAAAGTAAAAGTAAAAAGTAAAAAGTAAAAAAAATAAAAGTAAATTAATGAAAGTAAATTGCTGAAGAGTAAATTGCTGAAAAGTAAATTACCGAAATTAAATAAAGTAAAAGTACAATAAAAGAAAATGCTGGGGTTAGAGGATCAACTTTTTTACTACTATTTTAGATATCTCCCTTAATATAATATATTAACTTTACGTGATAATTACCAACCAGCCATAAAGGCGGTATCCTGATTAAGTAAAATTAATAATTAATTACCAACTGACCAACCAGGCGGTATCCATACTTAGTCAGGTTAAAACCAATTTATAATTAATTACCAACCGCCAATATAGCGGTATCCTCATTAAGTCAAGTTTTAAATAGTTTATATATTATAATTAAGGGAGATTAATCTAAATAGCATTAATAAAAGCTTTACATTTCACCCCAGCAAAGGGGAATTACCTCCTCATTGCTTGAAAAATAAAAACTGCAAAAGTAAAGAAAGGAAATGATTGTGCGTAAAAGTAAATTGCGGAAAATAAAAACTGAAAAATAAAGAAAAAAAAGTGCTAAAGCGGAAATTAATTACTGAAAGCTATAAATAAACAAACAAGATACAATCTTCTTATTTATTCTTTAGGAATTTCAAAGAAGAAAGTATGAATTTTACAAATGAAATGGCTTGGTATTTATAGGCAAAATTTTGCCTCCATCAAATCATCCACCAAATCAATTATTAATTGCTCCACTAATTGCTCCACTAATTGCTCCACCAATCCATTATTAATTGCTCCACTAATCTCTTATCATGTTTGGTGATGATTTGATAATTTTTATTATTTATTTATTAATTTATTTTTTGCTTTGAAAATGATTGAAAATGACTTTAATAATTACACACAACACACTTCTGGATGGTTCATCAATTTCGGGTATGAAATAGTCAGAATTCGGAATTATTTTGTCTTTCAAAGTTTTAGATCTTTGCGTCTTCTTTGATCTGGCACTTGAATCAGCTCAATCCGATATCGGAGTAAAACGTTATGCCCAAAATACGACAGATGTGCAAAACTGGAATTTCCAAAACTGCACTTGGTCAAAAACGCCCTTTCAAGTTTCCAATCTCCAAAATTAAAATATCAAGTCCAATAATTGCCCTTATTTGACCCATATTTCGTCCTAAATGATTTCATTGAGATCCGATATTATTTTATCTGTAAAATAAACTAAAACACATCAAACCGTTCATCAAACCCGAGAAACTAAACAAAATATTAAGTTAAAGGGGCGGTAAATATTGATATATTTTCCGCTCATCATCTGTTTCTCAGCTTCTTTTGGAACTTATTCTGCAGTTGTTTTGGCTCCAACATCTTTGTTGATTTCAGTACCACTTTTTAACATGATGGCATGACACTGCTCCTTCTCTATGTTCCTTGGATTTGGTTCTGTGTTGCTGGGAAGATTTCTTGGTGGTCTGTAACTCTGAGCATTGGCCAGTTGTCCGATTTGATTCTCTAGTGTTTTGATGGAAGTTGATTGGCTCTGAAAGATAGCATCGTACTTTTTTAACTGAGCCAGCACTTCTGCTATTCCTAGTTCATTTGCCTGCTCCTGGCCTTTGTTCTGTTGCTGGAATCCAGGTGGTGGATAGTTTTGTTGCCCTGAATTGTTGCTCCATGAGAAATTGGGATGATTCCTCCATCCTGGGTTGTAGGTGTTGGAATATGGATTGTTCCCATGTCTTTTGAAATTGTTGACAAAATTCACCGTCTCTTCAAGTTGGTTCGACTCTGGTGCTCCTCCATATGGTGAACTTGTGGATCCAGTGGTAAGAGTCTCCATGAATTTGCATATCATATCTAGCTTGGTGTTGACTACTGTATTGGCTCCACTTTCATAAATTCCTGCAATTCTTTGGATCATGCTCCTTTCTGTTGGCCACAAAGAATTGTTGTTGGTCATTCCTTCGATTAGGTCCCATGCTTGATCTTCTCTTTTTGCCATTAAAGCTCCTCCAGCAGCAGTATCGATTGTGGTTCTCATTATTCCAGAAAGTCCATTATAGAAAGTTTGGACTTGAAGCCATTTTGGAATTTCGTGGTGATGACATTTCCGGAGCAAATCTTTATACCTTTCCCAAGCTTCGTAGAGAGTTTCAGAGTCTTGTTGCACAAAGGATGTGATGTCATTCCTCAGCTTTCCGGTTCTAGCTGGTGGAAAGTACTTTGCAAGAAATTTGGTGGCTAAAGTGTTCCACGTTGTGATGGAACCTTCTGGTAGTGAATGTAACCAAGCTTTAGCTCTGTCCTTCAAGGAGTATGGGAAAACACGCAGTCTCATTGCTTCTTCAGCTTCTCGGTTGTAATTAAAGGTGCCGCAAACTTCCAGGAAGTTACTAATGTGGGCATTAGGATCTTCTGTTGCATTCCCCCCAAACTGAACTAACTGCTGAATCATCTGAATGCATGTTTTGATGTCACCTGCATTTGCTGGTAATGGAGGAAGTACAATGCAAGAAATGAGTCTGTCAACCACCGGAATGGTTCTGTCTCGAATGGGAATTGGTGGTGCAACTTCCAAAGGTTCAGGTTCCATGTTGACTAAAGCTTATTGGCCTTCTCGCACTTCCATTCTCAAGTGTCTGATGGTTCTTTCAATTTCCGGGTCAAGCGGTCGAAGTTCAAAGCTTCTAGTTCGTCTCATGAAGTTTCAGGGAACCTGAAACACAAGAAAACAAAAACAATAAGTAAAAAGAAAATTAGATACAAGTAAAGGTATCTAACCTTAAAACTAATAGTGAAAGATAAATAAGTCCCCGGCAACGGCGCCAAAAACTTGATCGGCGTAAACACACACATATAACGCAAGCGTACGTATCGTTCAAGTGGTATAAAAAGTATCCATCCCACGAGGACTTAATACCTAAGCTATTAATTTTATGAGGTTAAATGATTACTAGTATCTAACAGGTTGTTTGATTGATTTGAAATGGAGACGATTCTAAATTTAAAAACAAGTAAATAAAATTGTTTGAAAATAGGTTTTCAGAAAATTAAATATTAAAAACTACCTAGAGTTGTGATTTCTTCCAATAGCATTTTAAAATGAAGTGTTTATCTTAAAGTTGGGTAATATATTGATTTATTACCTGAAACACTAAATTATGTAAAAGACTCTTCCGATGGTCAATTACAAATACCTAGTATAATCCAATTGAACCATATGTCTATGTCAACCAAATTACCTAGATTCATTAAGATTAAGTTCCAATTTGGCTACCCCCGCCCGACTGGTATATCCTATCCTGTAAGGAAATCTATTAAAGGGTTATCTATCCTCAAGGAAGATCGTGGGCTATTGAGTCTAAGGTCTTAAACTTAAAATCCCTATGTCTAGTTCATTTTAAGTTTTACCTAGTCAATTTTATTAGTGGCCAGTTAATAAAAAGCATTAAGATTAAGACTCAATAAATAAATCTTTATATTACCCAAGCTATAATCTAACCCCTTATAAACCGATGATATTAGATTTCATCACAACCCCAGATATCTAATTTAGTTACAACACATAGCTAAGGCTGGTAAAAACTTAAAAGACATAAAATAAAATTACTAAAAAGTAAATGCTGAAAGATAAATGCAATAAAATAAAATGCTAAGGTAAAAGGAATTAACTTCTACTAATTACTATTTAGATATCTCCTATAATATAATATATATACTTGTAATCATTTTCCCAACCAGCCATATAGGCGGTAACCTGATTAAATCAAATTAAGTCCAACCAGCCATTGAGGCGGTAATATTTGTCCATAAACCAGCCATAAAGGCGGAACCAAAATAAACCAGCCATAAAGGCGGAACCAAAATTAACCAGCCATAAAGGCGGAACCAAAATTAAATTCCAACCGACCAATCTGGCGGTATCCTTGATTCGTCAGGTTTAAACCAGATTAAAATTAATTACCAACCGACCAATCTGACGGTATCCTCTTTAAGTCAAATTTTAAATAGTTTATATATTATATTAAAGGGAGATTAATCTAAATAGCAATAGTAAAAGAATTATCTTCACCCTAACAGGGGGAAGTTACCTCATCATGGTGAATAGTAAAACTGTAAAAATAAAGAAAGTAAATTCCTATTATTACAAAACGTAATTAAAATTTAATTACAAAACTTAAATTAAAGAAACTAGAGAGAGAAACTCTCTATTTACATCAAAAAAATGAGAGAGAATGATACAACTGAAACTGAAACTGCGAGCTGAATTTATAGGCTCGGGTAAGGGGTGCACGTCGCGAAGCCAAGCCAGCGTCGCGACTCGCGTTGATCTTCGACACGTGGCATTTGGCTTCGCGAGATCGTGACATGTGGCACTGTTATGTCGGTAGTAGACTTTTTGATGTCGGCAACATATGATGATGACACGTGTCCAGGTGCATTTTAGCATGATCTGATGTTTTTGACACGTGACAAGGTGCATTTTATCAAGATGATGATTTTCGGCATCTTAGGATTATGACACGTGGCAGGCGCACGTTAGCAGATCTTCTGTGATGGTGACACGTGGCACGGCGCACCGTTAGCAAAGTCAAACTTTTCAAATTCTGACTCGTTGACCCGCGCACATTAGCATGGTCTTGGTGCACGTTAGGCGTCGTGACGCCAAGGTCTTGCGCGTCGCGACGCGCCTAAAATT